>JARHVA010001732.1:572500-822500 GCA_037957365.1 Torreya grandis
TTCTAAAATTTGAGATATAGATAGCTTTGAGTGTTTCTAATAGGATTCTAGTATTTTTCTACTCACTAGCATTAGTGGCTAGTATGGACAATATCACCATCTTATGTAGTGTCCTTAATATAGTTATAATGTTACCTTTGTATCATATTTCCTAGTTTTGGAGAGCACCTACGCCTATGTATGTATGATTTGTTCTTATGTGACCAAAACATGTGGCTGTGTATTTACCTAGAAATCTTGATTTGATGTGCAAACCCTAGTTCTCTTTGTAAGTGTGATATGACAAACAATTGAGTGTGTATTAGGATGGACTAGACATCCTCAACACCTCACTATGTAGAGAGTTTCCTACATACCAATACTCTAAAGAGCGATGTAGTTTTCCCAATTGGTATTTGATGTATGTGCAAGTGAATGATAGAATGAGAGTGGCTTTATATGCCTTGAATTTGATTTATCCTTGAAATAATTTAAAAATATAATTAGGGCTGATGTAGATGGTAGTATGTATAAAGTAGGGTAGAATAGGGATAATGTACCTTAATTTTTCATAACTTTATCTTTAGTTTAAATAACTTTTTCATCTATTTTACTTCTAGTGAATAAAGATGGATTGGACTTGTATTTATAAGTTTATATTGATTGTGTGGATAATAAAATGATATTAGGTTGACCTTAAGATGGGAACACATTTGAAAAAATATTTGTTTGGAAGTGCTGGGACTAAGAATAGTAGCACCCAATTGGGGACACTAGCACCATGTAGCTGTAGTGTCCCAAATGTGATGCTAATGTCCTTTTGGTAGACTAATAATAAAGTTGGACTGGAATTAGAGGTGATAGTTTAGGGATTGTGTCTTGAGTGGATGTATTATGACTATGGTCTATTGAATTACTATGAATGTAAGTCTAAGGCTCTAGAATGGGTTTATGGCTAGCCTAGGGATAGGTTGACTCAAGTGACACTTTTAGAATCCAATTACCACTTTTAGGTGATTAAAATTTCTCCCCATTTATGATAGTAATGATAAAAAGTGAAATGAATAATATAAATGAAAAAGAAACATACCTTGACTTACCTTGGAATTTGATCTGAGCAACATTTCAGGTGACAATTTGGGTGATGGTTTTACCCCAATTGGTGGCAGAACTTTTGAGAGCCATAACTTTTGCACCATAGCTCCATTTGACTCCCTGTTTGAACCATTCAAAAGCTAATAATGAGGGGAATGTCTTGAGATGGCACAAAGCTCTGATTAGTGGGGTTTTACCCCCAAAAACCAAATGTAAGTGCTTCAAATTTCAAATTTAGTAGTATAGTCTAAAAATAGTAAGTTTCTAAAAATAGTAATTCCTCAAATTCTATATTGTTGTAAATCATGGAAGTCAAACCAATTAATCTTCCTTGATATTGGTGAACTTACACATCATTCTCATACCTTAAAACATGTATAAATGAATATGTAACTGGAAATGGAAATTAGACATCTCTTCCCAGAGATAGGCATATGTTTGGGTCTACAAATTTGATGAATAAAACATCTATTCTCAGAGATATCATTATTGTTATTGTGTTCTTATTTTTTGAATTATCTTTCAACCAAATATTTTGAGTTTTGGATCAGAAGTGAAGCCCATGTAGCTGAGTTTGAATATGTGAATCTGAGTCTGTATATGTAAAACATGATCCAAAAGAATGTCCTATAATGAAACATGCAAAAAATAGTCCTTACTAATGAGATAATTAAAAGCAAAAGACTATGTTGAAATGAAATAACTGAGTAAAGAGAGAGGAAAGCAATGAATACACCTTATTAGGTATGTGAAATAATGTATAAACCTAACAAAAACCTGTGTGTGCGATTATGTATAGTGATCATATTAGTGAATAATTTAAACTGAGTTTATGGCTTACTTAATTATGATATGGGTGGCTAAAAAACTCAATATGGTTTTGAATCCATCATTTCCCACCCATTCTTGGTGGATATTTATCTCTATGAATATCTTAGATAAGATTGTAAGTGTGTCAAACCCTCTCATGTAGGTGGCTCAATAATTTAAGTCATGAATCTATCATTGACCCCTGTGTGAAGTATATACATCTGTAATTATACTACACAAAATTTTAAAAGTATGTAACTAAGTAATTTAACTATGTATTCAACTCCATGGCCACTTAGGTATATTAGGTAGCTCTGGGCTACTCATAAATTCCAAACACTATAGATGGAGTAAGGCATGAATCTGGTGACAACCTAAAATGTGATATCGAGTGTATATAATGTAGAGAATGACATGGAGTTTGTCATTTCATATAATCAACCTATCTAAATTTGAGTATATGAAAACTATGTGACATGAACATGCCCCTAATTTGGTATCCTAGTATACTAAATCTAAATAAATTATGTAATAGCTAAATCTATGTAACTAGTTTAAATATATGAGTGATCCTGCCACATATGATGCCCCAAAATATAAGTAACTCATATGAATATATAATGAAATTAATGAATTTGGGCTAAATCTAAACATAATTACTAGACCTATGATTATATTTGTGAAAATATGTGTTGTACCTGGTGTACTAGTCTAAGTGATCTAGACTATCCTAAAGTTAGGTCTATTAGATAGTAGCACCCTATAGTGGAAAATAACACCCTATGGTGATAGTGTCCCATTATAGGTGATAATGAATACATGGTTTGATCTCTGTGTGGTCTAAATTGATTGCTAAGTTTCTATTTTGTTCTATGTCTACCTTAAGTCTGATATCTGAAACTGAGCCTGTGTGCTAAAATGTATATGTGAAAAGAAAAATAGGATCGTGATCTTTGTAATAACCCCTATAAATTCCCCTCTTTTAAGGGTAGTTATGAAAATTATGTAATAACTACCTCTAAATAAGTAGCTATGCAAAATGTGTTAGTTAGAGCATGATATTACAATGTAATATACAAACATATCATTATAATATAAATGTATCTGAGCAATAGTAGGAAATGTAAGATGTATGTTGTAATCTAACATTAGATAAGGGTGTGAAGATAGATGTAATCAATACATAATAGAAATAAAATTTGAGTAACTAATTAGGGGGATGGGGCATGATGTCCATCAAGGCTCCCAAGTAGGATAGGTAGATGCATGAGGTCCCTCATGGCATCAAAAATTGGTGTCTTTGTATGTGTGTAACAATCAAATATGTGTGTCATGTTGTAGAAGCATATAAGAAGAAAACACACAATCAAATGAGGCATGTAAAAAGGTAGGCCAAGGGGTCACAATAAAAGAGACATGGGCACATGTCACTAAATTTGAGAATGAAGACATATAAGGACATTTTCAAATATCCACATATATAAACAACAAGTAATTTGGCATAGAGCCAAAGAGAAGGACATGTGTAAATGTTCACATATATAAGCATGAAAAATCACACACAAGGGACATGGGCACATATCCAAGGCATAAAAATAGAAAAATGGCATAAAAGTGAAGGAATAATGGCATATTCAAATGCCCTCAAATATGAAAGAAGCATAGGAAACACAATCAAGTTTAATATAAGAACCAGAAATGAAACCCTATATAAATGTGTAAGACAAATATATGTAGATTCTAGGGTGCATATGTACTAAGTATAACTAGTGATAGTTGGTAAAAATCTAAGCAATAAAGAGCAATGATCAATATCAAGATAAATTAATGTGTAACTGGAATGTATAGTATGTAAAGATGAAACCTAGTTATAATAACTATGTAGGAGATGCCCCCAAGTGGGTGGATGTATCAAATATATAAATTTGGATTAATGTAAATTCACACAATAGGTAGATGATATCTAGTCTATATCAGTGTAGTGGATTGGAGTCCTATCTAGAATTTTCAAGCACTCAATAAGAACAAGTGAAGCATATGTGTATGATAAATCTGACTATACTAGGATAGCTAACAATATGTAATATCTAGAAAGTAGTAAAAATGTAAACATAACAATGCACATAATCTATAAAATTTTTATATTTTTGAAAAATTTGGATGTTCTTTGTATTTTGACATATTATATTATTTTTGTATTTTTTGAGTATAAGCTATGTACAAGTATACGAAAATAAGCTATGTACAAGGAGTGAGAGAGAGAAGGAAATATTTACAAGGGTATGCATCATACTAATATATGAGTCTCATGTGAGATTCACCATCACTATGGCATGTTTTTAAAATAGTATAATATCTCATGTAATGTGATTGCTATCTTATAGTTTAATGTTATTGCAATAAGAATATGTGTATTATTCCTCATCAAAATTATAATATTATTCCACATCAAAATCATAATAACTAGATGTGCTAGAAGCAATGGCCTCATACTGTGGACTTGAACTTTATGGATTGTCCTTTCACATATTTATTGTGATTTTACCTTTGAAATGATTCTTATTGTAGTTATACTATGTTTTGGAGGCTCCTTTGCTAAAAAACCTGTTTTGAGGATGCTTGTTGGTTGAGCATGATTTTGACTTTGTAACTAAATCTCTTTCTCTTTTTGTAACATTTCACATGTATTTAGATGTTTTTCCTTGATAAACTATATTTGTGACTAATGTGCCTTAGGATGTTCAATAAACTCCAAACCTTATTGATCAATATTATCATTTGCTAGAATAGGAGAAGTGATGCCTTGGGCATGTTTGCCCAAATCTTGACCATGATAATCAAAATTTTGTAGATATTTGTGACCAAAATTATACCATATTGAATGTTTTTCCTCCTTTTGGAAAATTAGATTTGATTTTTATCTGTGATTGTTTATTTTTTATTGATCTGATTATGTTTTTTGAACTTGTTGTTTTGAGTTATGGTTTGGTAACCATTTTTGTAATATTTTTGAGTTTAAACCTTTTTTAATTGGTATATGTGCCATTGTATTTTGTGTAGATGAAGTGTCATTATGTGATTAATATGTATCCATTATCTATTATATTTACCTTTTCAATGCTAAACATAAATCAGTATGGTTCTCATACATTCTATGATATGCACAATAATATCTGGATATCCTCATTGGGTGTAGAAGAGATAAGTTGATCAACTTAGGTTTAGTCATGTCCCTTATTATCTCACTTGAACTCTTATTTAACCTTTGAATATTTTTAGAATCACTCATTGTAGATGCACTTTGTTGTGATGTCATGTTCTAATATGTAACATTATTTTTGACTTGTTGAAGATGTATAAACATTATTTACACTATTGTGCCCTAAAGGCCTTTGTCTTGTAAATTGATTTTCTAATTTTTTAATATTTTCATGTAATATTTTATTCTAATTTTTTAAACCTATAATTATCTTGGCCATAATGATAATTTGATCATGTAGAGCCTCATAAGTGCAAACCTTAGCTATTTTTATTTAAACATGTAGGCACACACCCTATAGTAAAGAAGTGTGAATAAGATGAGTTTGGGGATTAGTGACAATTTTATAGGATGCATTATCTCATGGAGGAATGATATCATGGACCTAGTTAGATGGAAAGTAGATATCACCCTCATGGAGATGAGGAGGAGAAGGATATTCTTTCTTGTGCATAAGATATGACATTTAAACTTGAAACATAGTGGTTAGTTTATGTACTAAATCCTCTATGTGTGAATGGGTTTGTTTATTAATGTAATTCCATATAGAAGAAAGATAACATGCGAAAGAAAGAATGCAACATGAAAGATATTTTAGTTGATTTGAAACATCATGTATGCATATGTTTTTGTGATTAAATAATGATGTATTAATTATTTTTCACATAGAATAAAGATAAAATGCTATGGAATATTATATTTAATGCATTTAAAATTAAGAATTATCTATACATGTATTGATGTCTTTTCTAATTTCATTCCTAATTAAAGTGAATAAGCATGTAAATGAAACTTTACAACAAAAAGTAATTTATTTCTTTTGTCATTATGATCATGATTATATGAGTTAGAAGATATATGTATCTAAAATATGAGTTTTAGAGATAGAATCTAAGTACAAATAGAAAAGGATAAAAACCCTAAGTGTGTTTAGGGTTAGGGTTTTTGAATCTAGGGTTTCTTTGAAATAATTTAAATTAGATGTAGAATAAATTGAAACCCTAATTAAAATTGATTTTAATTAGCTAGGTTTTCTAAATAAAATAAAAAAAATAGAAGTAAGAAACCCAAAATTTATTTTAAAAAATGTGGATTAATGCTAGCTAGGGTTTGAAGCAACATTCAAATTAAAATGGGTTCACCAAATAATTTAACCTTTTGGGTTTTACAAATGTAATTCCCTATGTTTGGCTAAAAGGTTGAGATGTCTAAATTAGTTAAATAAATTTTAATAATTAAGTACTGATTTGTTATGACCTTTGACTTCTTTTGGCCTTCTAAAAATAGTAATAAATGGGCTTGAATAGAAACTTATCTAAAAAGTAACTGTCATGGATGATCTGGGTTCTAAAATTTGAGATCTAAACAATTCTTAGTGTCACCAATAAGATTCTAGTGTTCATCTACTCATTGGATAGTAGTGACATCCATGTGTAGTGTCCTCAATGTGGTGTTATTTTTCTATTTATAAGATTATTCATATTTAAGGGGATCACCTATGCCTATGTCTATATGCTCTATTCTTATGTGACTAAAACCTATGGCTGTGTATTGTACCTAGAAATATTGATTTGATGTGCAAACCTTAGTTCTCTTTACAAGTCTGATATGAGAAATAATTGAGTATGTTAGTAGGATAGATTGGACATCATCAACACCTCGTTGTGTATAAATTTTCCTAATTCCAATACTCCAAAGAGGGATCAAGTCTGATGTAGTTCTCCCACTTAATGCTTGATGTATGTGTAAGTGAATGCTAGAATGAGAGTGTCCTTGGATGCCTTGAATGTGTTTGAACTTTGAAATACTTGGAAACTAGACTTAGGGCTGATTTAAATGGTAGTATGTAGAAATTAGGGTAGAATAGGGATAACATACCTTAATTTTACATAACTTTGTCTTTGGTTTGAATATATTTTGCATCTATTTTCCATCTAGTGAATAGAGGTGGATTAGACTTGTATTTATAGGGTTATGTTTCTTGTACAAATAATAAAATGAGCTTAGGCCTAGCTTATGAGGGGATTTTTTTTGAAAAATTATATGCTGAGAAGAGCTAGGGCTAAGGGCAGTAGTGCTTAATTGGGGACACTAGTGCCATGTGGTTGTAGTGTCCTAAATGTGGTACTAATGTCCTTTTGGTAGACTTATAATATTTTTGGATTGGAGTTAGAGGTGATGGTTCAAGGACTATGTCTTTATTGGATGAAAATGATTATGGTCTATTGAATGATTGGGAATGTAAGTCTAAGGCTTTCAAATGGGTCTATAGATATCCTAGAGATAGGATGACTCACGTGACACTCTTAACATCTAATTACCACTTTTAGGTGATTATAGTTACACATTTTATTCTCCCTATAGATTTCCAATATTGAATACTCACCTTTTAACCACATTCTCATCTTTCAGTTTAAGGTAAATATATTTATCTTCCCTTCCCATCCATATCTCTTCATTTTCATTTGATGGTTGTACTAAAATCATATTTCACACATACACATTCATTAATGGATTCAATACTTCTTTAGGTCTTCCAAATAGGAATAACATAGATATCATTATTATTTTGGATATTTTGATTAATGTAGTCTTCCCTATGAAAATTTATGGTTTTCATTATTTGGTTGTGTGTGTCTTTTTCTTAGATTGTTTGTGTAAAAAACAAACATCTGACATCCTACTATAATTTACAAATGGTCTACCTAAAGTACATAAAACATTTTACCAATACATTATCTTTGGAATATAATTTTATCTAACTCTATTCATTGAACCTTTTATCCAATGTTCAATATATGTTTTAATTTTGTTTTTAGATCATCCATCTCTTTAAGTTATTTGAAAGGTGTTAGATTAGGTTGCCCTTCCAACAAGGCTACCTCACCACTATATTTTGTACCCTAGATCGGGATTAGACAAGACCATTATATATCCTTTGTTGTTGATTTTTATTCCAACACTAGTATACCATCCATGAAATAGAACCTTAATACCTTAAGTTTAATAATACTCATTATCTTGTGGTTTTCATCTAACAAGTGTGGGTCCATAAAGTCCTTGAAGTCATACACTTCCTTAATAAGGTAAATAATGAACCTTGACATGTTTTATAGGTGTCCATTATATGTGGTAAATAAAATATGTCTAGTATCTATAATGATGCTACTAATATACCAAAAGTTCCATCTATATCCTCATGATTATGTTGCACTATAAGAAATCTTACATGCAAAATGTTGATTACCCTTCTTACTGTCAACATGTATGAAAAAAGAAATAGGGTATGATTATTATTTTTGTCCTTTCAAAGAATTATCTAGTTATAAGTAAATGATTGTGGCCTTTTTTTTTAAATGAAATGTTTGTATTGACAATACTAACTAATTTAGAGTAAATAAATTTTTTTTGATACCCTTTGGTTTTTTCATGTACTTCATTTTGTAATAGTGTATCATAGAATGGATATTTTGATGATCCACTAATATATAATAAATCACCATATTAATTAGTGACTAGTTGTTCAAGATTCCTAAGACATAAATCAAATGATGTGACTATGTAGTTTTATCCATGCTCAACAATATGTAGGTCAAAGTGGCTAAAAACACATTCTTGTGTCCATGCATGAACATATCGGTCAAAGTAATTAGGAGGTTCATAACATTACTTAATGAATTTAATTTATTTCCTATCCTTAGTATTAAAGTTTTTATTTTATCTATTTTATGAATATAATACTCAATAATCCTTGAGGTTATTTCTTTGATTGCAAGTTATGGGAATAGTAATGTGCACACCAAATTTGAATATATTCATTGTGTTGTTTTTTATTCATGTTTTGAGAGGGCTTCTAGGCTTGTGGTGGCTCTGCATTTGTGGTACAGATTTGTACACTCATCACACTTGGAAAATAAGTTATTCTTTACAATGAAATATGAATTTTTTATTTAATTATTCTATTTAAGCGTGACTACGACACAAGAGGAAGGTTCAAAATTTTGAGCTCCTTGTTAGACTCATTTGACATTAAATTATAGGTATAAAATGAAGGGAATCATATTTGAGGAACTTTGATTCTATCATTTACTATAAAATGATTCTAGAGAAATATCTGAATTTATCTAAATGATTCTTGATATGTAATAAATTATTGCAATGGTATTTTACCTTTGTTTTTCTCTCATAGTATTATGATTTACTACATGCATGTCACCATTTATCCATTCAAAAATATGATCGTAGAGGTGATCCTTGGGTACCCATAAGATTTGACATGGTCAGAGTGAATAAAATTAATATAATCATCCTTCCAAATTAAAAATATATAGTTGATCTCTTTTAATAAATTGAAATCCTCATTCATCTCCTCATTAGAGTCATCACATGTATATAATGAAGTGTCTTCATCATTGATGTAATTAGATTCGTCATCATCATATTACTCCATATCAACACCATATTCTAGCATAAAGTTTCTATAAATATAAAAATTAGGTATAATTTAATTATCATATAAGTGTTTTATAAGTTACAATTTATAACTATGAATTATACAATAATTAAACAATTAGTTTCTTACCAACAAAAAACTATTTTGTGTACTCACATGTTGAAAGCCTCTGTGTCTCATCCCAATTTTTTCAAAATAAAATCACTTATTTTGTGGATTTATAATTATATCATTGCTCTTGTGATAAAACATTTGTCATAAAATGAGGTGTAATCTTATTTATAAAATAACTTACAAACTTATGTAAAATAGCTTATAAAAAACTTACAAACTTAAATGTTGTACTTTTTAAAGCTTATTCACCCAAATAAATGAGTCAAAAAAATACCCTTAACTACTCTTTATTCTTGGTATTTGTGCTATATAATATTTATCCATGTAGTAATTGTAATAACCATAAAACACATAATTAGTTTAGTATAAAACATTCATAAATGTTCACATCTCGTTAAATTTGTTAACTCACATTTTGGAACTTTATCTATTGTTTTCTAGTCAACATTCTCACAAATTTAATTAACCATGATTATTCACACCAAGAGGTTTAAGTATTATCCTTTTTGCATCTCTAGTTCCTTGATATGCAAGCTATGAGTTATAGATTGTAATAAAAATTAGAAGTCAATAAAACAAATAAATATTTATCTATATATATTTAGCAACCTTATTCCTCATTGTGTTAATCATATTTTCTAATTAATTTTATGTTATAATAGTCTTTAGAATATTCATATTTAGTTATTTTCATGATTCATTATTAGTGTTAGTTTATCAACTCAATAGGGAATATGGGGAAATTCATAAAATAATAGTTTACAATGTATTCAATTTTTTGGTAAAAATTCTTGAAAATAAATAAAATTATATGTCAAATATATTTTAAATAAAAAAATTAAAAAAAATCATATATTGAAAAACTTAAATAATATAAATATATAGAATTTAATAACATGAATTCAATTACTTTCTCATCATGAGCCTCCTCCAATATTTTCATATCATCATTCACATATAACTGCACTTTTATATTCCCATACACTCAGTACATTTATTTAGTCAATGTATTATGAGAGGGATGATCATCATCAAAGTGTGATGTGGCCTCTCCAACAACCCTCCTCCTCCATAAAATCTGTGTGTGTGGGTAGGTGGGTGGATGGGTGGAATAACTTCATCAATTTTAGATAAGGAAGCCTTCTAGCATTTATTTTATGAAACCTTTTACACATGAGAGGGTCATGCCCTTATCATGCTACTCGATGCACAGATATCATGAAGCACATATGACGTGGAACTCAAATACAAGTATATGCTATAAAACAATTAATTAAATAATTCAATTTAAAAAATAAAAATGAAAATATTTATTTCATATCAGGTCCCTAGTAGTAGATTAAGGACACCAAATCTTCCTAGCATCATCCTCATGTGGGTCTATTTGACTAGTGAACCTATTTTAAAAACACTTACATAGAATATAAATATATAATAAATTGAAATTATTCAATTTAAAAAAATGAAAAGTATACTTCCATGTTTAGTCCCTAGTAATAGAGGAAAGACATTAGCTAGTCTCATCTTTATCCTCTCATAAGTCCATATAATGAATGGACTTATTATTAAAAACCCTAAAAATAAAATAAATTAAAATATTTAAATTTTAAAAATAAAAATGGTAATTATACCTCTGTGTCAAGTTTATAATAATAGATGAAGGACATCGATTGGTCCTAACCTTATCTTTATGTAGGTTCATGTATAGTAACTAAATTATTTTATATGATAAAAACCCAAAAGAAAAAAAAATTAAAATAATTAAAATGAAAAAATGATCATTATACCTCCATAGGTCCCTAGTAGTAGAGGAAGGACATCATAAATAAAATTGGAATTCATAATAAAAATGATATACAAAAATAATTAAAAATGAAAATTTAATCATTTTTATATGAATGATAAGATTATCAATTGGCGTAAGGGGTGTGGTACTTGTCATTGATCTCATGTTGTATATTCACATGGATGATAGACCCTCTGTAATCCACATTATGTAATTACATTCTAATATTATTTCCATGCAATGGTTTATTATCTTCCACATATGCCCAATATTTAAAACATTCATTCAACTTAAAAAAAATCATATTTTTAAAGTCTAATATTTATCCTATGTACATGGCTAAATTTAAACAAACCCAAAAAAATAAAATGGAATTAGTTATTTTTAGAGTGTGAACAGAACTACGTGTAGGGTCCATTACACAACTTAATGATGTAAGGTTGTATCTTATTTAATCATGCACTATCATACTTGAAACAAAAACCATATGAAGTAGCTAACGACATACACCCAAGGTTAAACACCTTTAAAAGATTCTATAAGGAAGAATGTTGCCCATATAAGAGACATATAGTTTTGGGTGTATCAATGTGATAGTGAACATTGATAAACTCCAAACTTTATATAAAGCATATGTCCTCACAATAGGACCATTTAGAGGTCTTTAATCTCACTTAAATATATCATCTCTTTAATGTATTCTAGGTTAGAGATTATGGTGGATAAATAGTTACTTTTTGGTAGAACCAAAACATAACTACATATAAAACAATCAAGAGTACCTTGGTGAGAAACCATAGCAATCAAACTCAATGTTAAAATTTAACATGTTATAAAGGTGATAAAAATAATTCCTTAAAATTAAACATCAAACCCATGTTCATTTTAATGCTAGGTATGAGAAACATCTCTTAAAGTTCACCATTAACACCCATACAAATTTATAATGCATGCATTCTAAAACATCAATTGTCTTTTCTATTAAAGGTCAAGGTAATAAGAACACATAATAATACCAACATTAATTGTAATGGTTAATAAGAATGTGATAAGGGAGGATTATCAAAATCATCTAAATAATCACCAAGCAAGAGTTGATTACCATCCAAAAGAAGACTGTTCATCAATTATAATGGTTAACAAGAATTTGATAAGGGAGCATTATCAAAACCTTCTAAATAATCACCAAACAAGAGTCGATTACCATCCAAAAGGCCGCAATCATGACTATATGAATCCTTGAATTTTAGATCCTTACACCACATGGTCCTTTAAATTATTAGTATAGTATTTATCAATTAAGCTCAACCAAATGATATAAAAATAACCTTATGCAATACATCATTTAATTACCAACAATTTGACCAATTTCTAAACATGACTAGCTATGGGGTCATTCTAATTTTGCTTAGCCAACTATCATATTAAAGGTTAATTATAAATGGTATTATGGTTACCAATAATTCTAAGTTCATACATTATTCAATAAGAGCTAATGCAACATAAAATATTCATGTCCAATAGATAAATTAACATGTAGTGATCTAAATAATAGAAATCACCATAATATTTAAGCTCTAACTGATTATATTACATCAATGAACCAAAGGAAAACTTAACCAATAAATAAGCTTATAACCCAATTATAATTTCTATGTTGAAGGTTTTAAGAACTGATTTAAAGCCTCACATATTCTACTAGGTAAGACAAGAATAATAGGGACTATTAAATCCTCACAGCCTATAGTAACTAGCTATATGAAAACATGCACATATGCAACATCACTTTGTCAAAATGTTCCACATGTAAAAACAAACACAAGCAATGCTAATTAATGCCAAACTATGGTTAAGGTAGGTTAATATACCCAACACATATATACTATCAATTATTCACTTGTAATTACTTTATGTAATAAATGTATGCATAAGATCAAATATGTGATATTTAAAATTAGTTACCAATAAATTTAGTGTTAGTGCCAAGAGCACCAATGATGGTATAAACAAAATCAAAAAGTTAAGCATCAGATCAAAAGATGAGATCAAGTGATAATGTCTATAGAAAAACTAAATAGATTTTTTTTATGTAAAAATATCACTTAGGACTTGGAAGTTAAGCATTCAAATCATCCATTGGATCTAATAAAGGTGTCAAGAGTAAAAATTCTTGAATACCAACTCATACAAGTGATTTAGTCACCAAGGTTAGAGTAATAAGTATCATCTAATGAATAGACCATAATATTAACAATAATGAACAATGAATATCTTTGCACTAGTATCTTGCCACAAGAAGTATTAATGCATACCTATGCTAGATAACAATGGTTTCATGGTTGTGCATAACTTCATCCTAATTATATAAGAAAAAATCACACAACCTTTATCTATGTAAGAACACCATATCAATACTTCAAGGATATAATATACTCAACATTCATTAATTCCACAAGATCATATAAGATTAATATCAACTTGTAAATAAGGACAATGATGCATTCAAATTATTATGAACTATAGTACATTAGATTGTGCATAATTTATTTTTATCTCAATTCTAGTATAACCATTAAGATCCTTCTTGATTCATAAACATCACCATGCTATCTTGAAGCTAAATATACATTAACATACAAACACATAAATATGATTCTTATTTACAATGACAACTGATGTTTTCAACTCAAAGTATACTATGCATCCTTCCATGTTTTATAAGTAAATAAGAGCTTATAACCTTACTATTACTTCCAAAAATCATTAGGAAATACTAACTCCTCATCATACTACAAAGAATATGCCACTATTATTCTACACCCAATATCATTATTATCTCAAGACAAAGTATATACCATATTTATAATTCAAATAGGAATATAAAAGCATGATAATAATACTCCTTTGCATGCTAATTAAGATGGTAAAATACTCTATAATGTGAATAAAAAGTATTAGAAGCCAATTTAACATTGCTAAAACTACTCCAAGAACATCCCAAAAGGATAACAATTCAATCACTAATATATATAGTAGGCCTAACTACCCTAAAATCACCTAGCATAGTCCAAAACCAAAGAGAGACCCAAAAATCCCTAATGACTCTCTAACTGAGCAACTCAACCAGCCCACATGGCTTCCTCATCGAGTTTCTCAATATATAGACCATTCTTTTAGGATGGGTCGAGCCATCCAAAAAACCAATATAAGGTACTAGGATCCAAAAAAAATTCAATGGAGGAATGTTTTGGGAAAAGATCCATTATGGAAAAAAAATAATAATAAAATAAGTCAACCCTAAGGATCCAAAAACACATCTTGGTGCATGGAGGTCCCAATAAAGCCCATGTATGGGTCTTAGAGCATCATAAAACCACCAAATCTATCCACCACAAGGTCTAAGACTTAACAATGGTGATGGGTTAAGTCCCACATTGAGCATAAGACTCTAAGAAGAAGATATACAAGGATGCAACCAACACACCATGTAGTCAAAGATTAAAAAAATTGAACAAGATGATCACACATGTGAATAAGATAAGATAAAATCATAAAAATATCACCTATATAAATGACCAAAATACCAAGATCTAAATAAGACCTAATAACATGATGAATATTGAAAATAACATTTACAAACATAAGAACAACCATGAATACAAGACTGCATGAAAGGAAGACTCGAAAGATCACCAAATGGCTTATAATATATCACATCTCATTTTTACCTATTGGTATATCCAACTGTTCATTAACCTCTTAATTATTCTCTCTATTACCAGAGTCCAACACTAAGCCTAGCTCATCATCTTATTCTTGTAATCACCAAAAGGGACAATAAACATCTGAACTAGGTATTGATATCAAATAACAATGAAATTATGATATGAATAGAATATTAAAAATGACATGTGTAATCAAACATAATCATCTAAATCATAAATCATCACTACACCAATAAATTAGAATCGTAATTGATAATTAATGATAGCAAAATAATATATATTTGAATAAACTCAATCTCTATAATAATCAATTAGAGTGTCCAACATAATTAAGCAAATCATGTGGTCACAATGTCTTAATACACAATTGAAAGTGTATAAACAATGGGATTATGACATCCTCCCCCTATTATAGAGGAATCATCTCAAGGGATAATTAAATAAATAGGGACAAAGCTACCCAAAAGAGGTTATAACAATCTTTTCACAAAACATTCCATAACTCAGAAATACAATAGTTGAGTATCCAACAAGGAATCAATAAACTTGGTAGATTTATCAATTATAACCAAAATAGTGTCATACCTATTATGTACTTACATAATCTAGAAATAAAAACAAGGGGGATTATCACATACCTACCTCTTCACATAGCATGGGGATATAAAAAACCTCTAGGGTGGAAATGTTTATCCTTACCTTTTTGACATTCCAAATACTACCCTTAAGAAAACCACATCTTTCTTTAAGCTAGGCCAAAATAAATGTCTTTTCAAATTGGGTATCCCTTTATGACACCAAGATGAGAAAAATGGGGTGTTGTATGAACATTTTTCAACACTATATTCTGTAAGTATCCAAACTTGGGTATATAAATTATATTTTTATGACTCACAAGGCCATTTATTTTTGTCAAAAAGTCATTAAACACTTTTCTTAATAGGCTTCAAAACTCAAAATTACTCTTACCTTAGCAGAGTTCATCAACAAAGTGTTGTTTTTAACACCACTTTTGAAATTACCAATTTTCAACCACCCCTATAGGTCTGCATTTAAATCATTCTGGTAAACACAATTCTTCCAGGCTATGGTGATCATAATTGACTTTAAATGCTTTCTAAAAAAAAGTTCTTATAATATTTTCATATAATAGATTATAATTAATAACTCATACAATATAGATACATTCATAACTTCTAAGTTTAGATATTGAATTAGGATTAGAAGTTTAATAATGAAACAATTTTTGAGCTAATCATTCCTATTATTTGAAATAGATGTTATCACATAAATAAATTTTGTAATGACAATAGTTATAATAATCCACACGATTTGTAGAATCTAAAGTGGTGTTTTCACAACACACATTATGCCTTGTGTATAACCTCATTACTATTCATCATAGAACATTAGCAAAGGATAATAACCCATACTTTTATGGTTACCTATCTTCCAACATTTACCATTCATGGGTTAGTGTAGTGTCCCACACCAACCATAGTAAACATTGGATACGCCATTCTAGGCATTTACATAAAACCCCAAGGTCTTCAACATGTTATCCATTTCTTGTGAACTCATGATGGTCCAAGGAATCCAATCCCACCATATTTTTATCAACCACTAAGGACATTCACCCTAATTTTATCAATCTCAAAAGGAGTTAAGAGGGTACCTAAGATTTTGGCACCACCTGATTATGACTTTAAGTTGATCCTTTCAAGCATAAAATCAACATGTATTTTAGCCATTATTTTGATCAAATCAAAAATATTCATTTTAGATTATCACTTTCAGGTATACACAAAAAATAATAACTTATCAATATCATGTTTGTACTTACAATCCAATACATGCTTGTGTTTCAATAAGTAAAACTTTGTTGATTTTGCATAAAATTCTAGTTTATAGGAATAAGTAGTGTTTTATAATCATTCATATTACATCATAGCTACAGATCAATCACTCAAAATGACATATGCAGCTAACAAACATTACAACTATTCACACACATTATACAACTATTACTTTCATGCCATCCAAGGGTGAGTTATCCTCAGAAATAACCTTGCCCAATAATGAGCAACATATTATTATTGATATATTTTACTCAACTTAATATTAATCATCACAAGAGTGTCATATAAAATCAATAATTCTCTACATTTAATATTTTTTTCAAAAGTAAAATTGTAAAATATATTAGAATAACAATTCATAATAATATAATATCATTATAATGTCTTAATTAGCACAATTTTATCATTCTAAAAGTAGAACCAGTTAATAGCCACATCAGTATTCTACTAAACCATGTTAAAAACAACAATCATCAAAAATTTATCCTTTCTAAAGTCATGACATTCATCATGCCATCATAATTTTTAGACTATATTCAGGATGCTATTCATGCACAATACTTATAACACCTTTCTGAATGGCTCTTAGAACTAGCCATTAAGCACAATAGTTGTAAAATTACTACAGTAATATGTATTATCAACTTATAAATATAATAACATATTTATTCATGTTGTAAGACAATAATGACAAAACAAGCCTCAACATATCTTTCTAAGGTATCACCAATCGTTTTGCCTATACCAGGCATTGATAATGTTGGATGCAACAAGCTTCATCATTTTTTTAAAATTTTGTGATGGTTAACTAAATCCATAATTTGATACAACATTTACCTATATGGATCTCATGTATCATATTTTATTAAGAAATGATGTGTTCTAACATATCCCATTATTCTATATCCATGAGATTTAGAAGGTATATGAGTAATTATTCATGTCTCACATATTAAATGGCTCATAGTGCTCATTTATAGGAGAGATCCCTAAGCTTTTAGACTTCCTCAAAAAAATCAATCACATTCACCCCACTTGGCCCTCCAAGATTGAGTCACATTGTCAAACCTCCAAATGATATCATAACTTAAGCATCATATTATGGCTCACCCATATGATCCATCAATGGACACCAAGGCATTCTTTATTTATTTCCAACAACAAACTTCTATCACTGTTATTTCAATTGACTTATTCAAACAAGTCAATCATTGACTAGTGATGCTTGCTCAGGCATAATGTAACTCTGAGAAAATGTGGACTTTGCCAAGTCTTAGGGTAGACATCTAAAAGTTCAACAATGGATCCAATTCCCAATAGAATTAAATTTTTAGAGTTACAAAATAACATGCTGATTTGTTCCACTTAAAAGAGGCTAAAATATTTTAATAGGATCACACTTTGGTTCAGCTCTAGTGAATCATGCTTAATTTGATTCACTGCATAACAAGTCATAACATTATTTATTTATTGAGATAGTAATGGTTACTATCAACCATTCATTGCTTCATGGATTTGATGACTCAAGATACTCCTTCACAAGTGGAGATCTCAAGATTTGCTAATTCACCTAAGTAAATTAGTTACTCTCACCTTATTTGGCCCTTGAGGTTTAAGTTGAACCCTTAGTATTTCTTTGATCATATTGTTATAAGCATCTTATGAATAATTTCCCAAATAAGTTAGTAATATATCCCAAGCATTATTTCCTTATTTCTAAAAGTGAAGCTTTGATCACTTGTCCCCCATTGACTGGCGCATATAAGTCAATGGTAGATAGGTGATGCTTTCCCTAACACAAGTAAATTTGGGAAGGGTTAGCTCAACCAAGGATATGGGTGGATATTAAATCATTAATGTGTAAATTATATATTTCCATACATGCATTAGTTCCAAAGTAATGTAAAAATATCTATCACCTCAAGATTATAGAACAAATCCCTATCTTATTCATCTCAAGAGACCAAGTGCCTTTGCAGATTATATTATGTTCTTGATCAAAGAAACATTTTATTAGTTCACTAAAAGAAAAAAAATTAGCTCCTTAAAGTAGAAACCTGGCTCTGATACTAGATGAAATTAACCCAATTTTTTTTCTAGAATTACTTCTTTTCAAAGTATGAACAAAACTACATGTACGACTCACTACACAACTTAATGATGCAAGCCTACATCTTATTTAATCACACACTAGCATATTTGAAAAAAAAATGAGGTATCTAACAATACTTACTTAAGGGTAAACAAATTTAAAAGAGTCTAAAATGAAGAATGTTGCCCATATAAAAGGCATATAGTTCAAGTTGTATCAATGTGATAGTGCACACTAATAAAATATAAATTTTATATAAGGCACATGTCCTCCCAATAATACCATTTAGAGGTCCTTAATTCCAATTAAGTATCTCACCTCTTTAATGTATTCTAAGTTAGATATTAGGGTGGATAAGTAGTTACTTCTTGATGGAACTACAACATAACTACATATAAAACAACCAAGAGTACCTTGGTAAACATCCCTAGTCTTCGAACTCAATGTTAAAATTTAACATGTTACAAAGGTTGAAAATAGTTCCTTAAAATAAAACATAAACCCCAATATTCATTTTAACACCATTTATGGAAAACATCTCTTCAAGGTCATCATTAACACCCATACAGATTTGTAATGCATGAATTCCAAAACATCAACCATCTTGTCTATTAAAGGTCAAGGTAAGAAGAGCATATCTTATTACCAACACCAATCATAGTGGTTAACAAGAAAATGATAAGGGTGTATTATAAAAAAAAATCTAAATAATCACTAAATAAGAGTTTTTTTCCATCTAAGTGAAGACCACCATCCAAGATAAAATGAATTTCAAGGATGTTATGGATGATTAAAATGGTGCTACCCATTATGATTATGTGAATGAATCCATGAATTTTGGATACTTGCACCACATGGTCCTTTTAATTATTGGTCTAAAATTTATCGATTAAGTTCAACCAAATTGTATAATAATAACCTTATGAAATAAATCATTTAATTCTCAATAGTTTGACCAATCTCTAAACACAACCAAATATGGATTCATTATATTTTTGTTTATCCATATACCATATTAAAGGCAAGTTATACATGGTATTATGGTTACCAACACGATTCTAGGTATGCACATTATTTGATGAGAGATAATATAACACAAACTATTTATATCCAATATATAAATCAACCCTTAGTGATCTAAATAGTAGAGCTCACCATAACATTTAATATCTAACTAATTAGATTATATTAATGAACCAAAGGAAAATTTAACCAATAAATAAGCTTGTAACATAGTTATAATTTTTGTGTTGAAGGTTTTAATAATTCAAAGCCTCACATATTCTACTAGGTAAGAGAGGAATAATAAGAACTATTAAATTCTCACAACCTATAGTAACCAGCCAATACAAAAACATGTACAACTACAACATCACTTTGTTGACATGTCCATAAGTACAAATAAACATAATCATGAACCCAAAAACTATCAAGATAGTAAAAATACCAATAGGCTAAGATCTAAAACAATACTCAGAATTAATTAGTATTGAATGACTTGAAATAATTACAAACCCAAACCATGCTCAAATAAGCCTCAACTTGGAATTTAGACTTGACATGCAAAAATTAAAAAAAACTAAAATAAAATAAAAAGTCTATTTTTAGTAGATGATATTTATATAAGTTTCACATTCAAGCGTGTGTAAATTTAAAAATCTTCTATAATAATCTAAATACTAAAATTTGACTATGGGATGAATTTTAATTGAATTTAACATCTAGTCATAAAAATATACAATTTCTAAAAATAAAAAATTCCCCAAAAAGTCATTAAATGGTAATTTCAAACCCTCAGATGATCACATATGGCCTCCAAAAATATAAAAAAAATTCTAAGTAGATAGAGAGGTTTATATAAGCATCAAAATTTTTAAGATGGTCATTTTGTCATGTGGAAGAGCTCAAACAGAGCTACGGGTCAAAAGTTATGGCCTCCAGAAGTTTGGCCTATTTTTTTTGCATCATTCTCCTCTGGTTGAAAACAACTTAGCTCCTATGAATTACCTTGATTGTACTACTAACATTTTTATTTTTCAATATTATTTATCTCACATTCCATAATCTAAGTGTTTTGTTCTTGCTTTAATCCTTCCCACTGCATCAAATACTTGTTATTATTCCCTTGCCTTGTGCTCACTGTCTTCATATCCAAAACCTACACTATTTTTTTCCTTCTTCATTGGAACTTGCTTCTACCAATTTAATTCTTCATATTCATCACATTCACCATATTTTCCAAATAATTCATATAAATCTAAAAAATTAAATACTAGAGATATATGAAAATTCTATGATAAACTCACCTTATAAGCATTGTCATTGATTTTCTTCACAATTATGCATGGTCCAATTTTCTTGTACTTTAACTTGTTGTATGTGCATTTTGGAAATATTTGTTTCCTCAAGTAAGCCATTACCAACTCTCCTTCTTCAAATACCTTGGATCTTCTTCTGACATCTAATGCTACTTTATATTTCTCATTACTTTCTTGAAACTTTCTTCTTACTCCTTGTAGTTGCTACATATGCACTGTAAACACTTTTGCATCATCACTAATTTGATCTATAATCGGTACTTATACCAAATCTAAAATAGCCATAACATTTCTCCCATAAATAATTTGAAATGGTTTTTTTCCTATTGATCTATTCACTAAATTGTCATATGCAAAATCAGCGTGTGGTAAATCCAAGTTCCATTGCTTCAACTTCTCTCCCACTATACATCTCAACAAATTTCCCAAGATCCTATTCACAACTTATGTCTATACATATGTTTGTGGGTGATATGCACTATCTAATTGTAGCTTAGTACCCATCTTCTTCCACAAATTCCTCTTAAAATTATGTATAAATTTCATGTCCCTATCTGAAGTAATAGTTTTTGGAACACCATGCAATCTCACAATATCCTTAAAAAATAATTTTGTAACTCTAGTGGCATCAATTATTTCTTATTTTCAATGAAATGACCCATTTTATAAAATATGTCTACAAAAGAAAAATTGAATCATTACCTCTATGTGTATTTGGTAATCCCAACACAAAATCCTTACTCAAATCTACCCATGGTCCTCTTGGAACTATTAATGGCATGCATAGTCCAAATTTTTTTGCATGTCCTTTTGACACCTAACATATCCTATACCTTGAAACATACCTTATCACATATCTCTTCATCTTTGGCCAAAAATACTTTTCCTCCACCAAAGTTATTATCTTCATCTTACCAAAATGTCTAGCCAAACCACCACTATTTAATTCTCTTATTATATTACCTCATAGAGACCTAATTAGAATGCATAATTATTTCCATTTGAAGATATAACCTTATTGTATAAGATAATAATCATGAATAGCATCTGTCCTACCTATTAATAGATTCTTGCACTACTCAACCACCCTTCCAAAATATAGATAAGTATCATATAATTATTTGATAGCTTTAAATCAAATTAATTCATTCACCATAGTAGTTAATAATGCTACTCTCCTAATAAATTCATTAGCTACCTAATTTTGTTTTCTTGATTTATGTTTTAACAGAAAAGTATACCCCTATAAGAAAGAAACCCACTTTGCATGCCTACTATTCAAATTCTTTTGTGTATTCACATACTTCAAAGCCTCTTGATCTGTAAAAAGGATAAACTCCTTAGGCACCAAGTAATGCCTCCAATATCTTAATGCTTTTAAAATTTCATAAAATTCAACATCATAGGTAGAATAATTTATCCTTAACTCATTCAATTTATTACTGAAATATTCTATTCGCTTTTTTTCTTGACTCAACACAACACCAATTCCCACAAATGAACCATCATAATCAACCTCAAACACTTTGTTAAAATATAGTAATGATAAAATTGGTCATTCTGTAATATTCTTATTAAAAAATTCAAAGCTTTCTATGGCTATTCTAGTCCAACATAAATTCTTTCTCTCTCATGCAATTTATTATTGGTGCCACAATACTACTATTTTTTAAAATAAATTTTCTATAAAAAGTTGCTAAACCATGGAAACTTCCTACTTATGTAATGAATTTTGGAATAGGCCAATCAAAAATAGCCTTTATGTTTTCTTCATCCATTTTCACACCATCTACTGAAATTACAAATCCCCAAAATACCAAACTATTCTGCATAAACCTGTACTTTTTCAGATTTGCATACAACTTCTCCTTAACAAATCTAGTACCATTCTTAAATTTTGTAAGTGTTCTTATTTAGTATTATTGAATATAAAAATATCATCAAAATAAATAAACATAAAATTACAAATATATTCTCATAACACTATATTCATCACCCTTATAAATGTGCTAGGTGCATTAGATAATCCAAATGGCATCACCATCCACTCATATAAGCCATCCTTAGCCTTGAAAGTATTTTTCCACTCATCTCCTTCACAAATTTGAATATGATAATAACTACTCCTTAGATCAATCTTGGTAAAATATTTTTCTCTTACAAGCACATCCATCATATCCTCTAAATGAGGTATAGGAAATCTATACTTGATTGTAATTTTATTAATTGCTCTACTATCCACACACATCCTCCATCCTCCATCTTTATTTAAAGTTAGAGACATTAGTGTTTCACATGGACTCATACTCTCCCTCATTAGCTTATTTTTTAATAATTTAGTAACCTATTTATTTAATTATACATATTCTGTTGGACTCATCCTATAAGTTGCTTGATTGGGTAGAGCTGATCATGGAATGAAATCAATGAGATGATGAATATCTCTCTTTGGTGGTAAACCATCTAATAACTCATTAGGCATACCATATGCATATTATTTCAATACTCTTGCTACTTATGTTAGTATTTTTACCATTTTTGTGTCTTCATTCTTTACTACTAATACATAACAACAACCTGTCACCTTCATATCTTGGATAAATTTTTTAGTAGAGAACATGATTTCTACCTTCTCTTCCTCTTTAAGAGGTAAAAAACTACCTTTATACCACCTTTAAAAAAAGTGTATGTGTTCTTTTCTCCATCATGAATTACTTTCCTATAAAATTTCCATGATTTTCCTAATAACACATAGTATGCATCCATTCAAATAATATCACACCATATTTCATCACTATAACTTTTTCCTATAGAGAACTTGATTAAACACATTTTATCTATTATAGCTTCATTCCCTTTATTAAAACATGAAATATGACAAGGATTAGGATGCTTTTCACATTTAAAATTTAGTTTCTCTATCATTTCTTTAGAAACCATCTTTTCACAACTACCACCATCTATAATTACTTTGCATACCTTTTCACCCGAAGTACATCTTGTTTGAAAAATATTTGATCACAAACAAGCACCACCACATTATTTATTCTACACTTATTCCTTCCTTAGAATGATCATTATTCTTCTCATCACGATATTATCTCCAACATCTATTGGTGCAACTTCAGTATTTTTCTCTTCTATCTCAACCTCATCCAAATTCACTCTTGGGCGATCTTCTTGCCTTCTTTCTTGATATTGATAGTGTCGACACTAAACTAATTTGTTTCCTTCTTCTCCACATTTATAATAAATATAATATTTGCATTGATTTAGAAACCATCCTCTAGTACTACTGTAACCTTATCGTCTCTAAAATCATCTTCCTCTTTGTTGGTATTGAAACCCTTACCTATTATCATCTTGCCTTTCTGTACCACATGATGATTCACCTATATTAGTATTAGAACCACATATAGTGGTATTAAACCCACCTCATCCACTATTTAGAGGGGATCCACCTCTTCTTATACCAATAGACATTCTTTTGAAATTCTATCTGTCTTATTTTTCTTTTGCCTTCAAAGCTAATTAATAAGACTCCTCCATGCAATGTATTTTATACATGATTAATTCATCTTGAATAGTAAATTTTAAAACATTTAGATACCTTTCATATATATACTCTTCTATTTCATCATGCTCCATTAATATAGAAAGCTTATGAAATTCATCTGTATACTATGATCTTTTTGCCTCAAATTTTGAAATCTTATGTATAGGGTTTGTGCATAATCCACATGAAGAAATTTCTCCCTCAGCTTCTTCTCCATCATTTTCCACATATTAATCTTATCTTTATCTTTTCTATACCTCTCTTTCTATAGGTGATCCCAAAAAATCATTTCTTGACCTTTCAATTTCATGCATGAAAATTTTACCTTTTTGTCTTCTCTCATAGTCTTCCACTCAAAGAATTTATCCATGCTATTCATCCAATATATCAACTCCTTTGGTTTCAAAATTCCTCCATACTCTATAACATAAACCTTTATTCCTTCATTTCTTCCTATAACATAAATCTTAAACCATCCTCTCTTTATATCGATGGTGGTTGCTCTTATTATTCTTCTTCTTGCTAAACGTCTTCATCATGATCTATGTCCTCCTCATCGCCACCTTGTATTTTTCTATGATTGGTGATAACATTGGTTAATTGTTCCACTTGTATATATATCTCTTATATATTCTAGTTCATCTATGAAATAGATCCTCATCCTCTTACCATGTCTTACTCTTCCAAGATTCAAACTTGCTTTGATACCAGATAATGAACCTAAAAACTATCAAAACAATAAAACTACTAATATGCCAAGATCTAAAATAATACTCAAAATTGATTTGTATTGAATGAATTAAAATAATTACAAAACCAAACCATTCTTAAATAATCTTCAAATCATAATTTAGAGTTGACATGCAAAAATTTGAAAAAACTAAAATCTAAAAAAAATCTATTTTAGCAGCTGCTTTTTATATTAAGTTTCACATGCAAGTGTACACAGCTCTAAAAATCTCTCAAAATAATGTAAACACTAATATTATCCTATGAGATGAATTTAAACTTAATTTAACATCTGGTCCTAAAATAAACAATTTTTAAAAATAGAAAATTCTTGAAAAAATCATTAAACAATAATTTTAGACCCTCAGATGATCACGTATGGCCTCTAAAAAATATAAAAACAACTATAAGTAGATAGATAGGATTCTTTCAGCATCTAACATTTTGAGATGGTCATTTTTTCATGTGGAAGAGATAAAATGGAGTAATGGGTCAAAAGTTATGGTTCTGAAAGTTTGGCCTATTTTTTTTTGCATCAAACAAGTAATGCTAATTGATTCCCAACTCTAGTTGAGGCAAGTTAAGATACCCAACACACATATATAATCAATTATTCACTTGAAATTAATTTATGTAATAAATGCATTCACAATATCAAATATGTCATTTGAAAACATTAACCAATAACCTTAGTGTTAGTGTAAAGAGTACCAATAATAATGTAAATAATAGTGAGAAGTTAAGCATCTGATTAAAAGATGATATCAAGTGCTAATTTCAATAGAAGAATTAAATATAATTTATTTATGTACAAATATCACTTAGGTTCTGGAATTCAAGCATTTAAATAAGCCACTATAGCTAATAAGGTGCCAACAATAAGAATTGCTTGAATACCAAATCATACAAGCAGTTTAGTCACTAATGTCATAAAAGGTTCGAGTAATAATTATCATCTAATGAATATTCTATAATACTAAAAATAATAAATAATTAAAAGGATTTCACTAGTAGATTGCCACAATAAGTATTAATGCATACCTATGCTAGATAATAATGATTTCATGGCTTTGCATAATTTCACTTCTCATAATATAATAAAAAATCACAAAACCTTTATTCATGTAAGGACACCATATAAATTATTCAAGGATATGGTATACCCAACATTCATTAATCCCACAAGACCATCCAAGATTAATATCAACTTGTAAATAAGGCCAATAATGCAGTCAAACAACTACAAACTGTAGTACATTAGATTGTGCATATTTTATTTTTCTATCAATTAACATATAACCATTCCAATCCTAATTGATTCAGAAACATCACCATGACATTACGAAGATAAATATACATTAAAATACATATAAAAACATAAATATGTTTTTGATTTACAATGACAACTATTATTTACAACTCAAAGTTTTAGTATGTATCCTTCCATGTTTTATAATCAATCAAGAACTTATAACATTAGTATTACTTCCAAAAATCATTAAGCAATACTTTATCCTCATCATACTAAAAATAACTAAATTCAATTAACATTTGACACATAATATCATTTCTATCTCAATAAAAAGTATATACCATATTTAGAATTTAAACAATAGTATCAAATCATGATAATAATGCTCCTCTACATACTAATTAAGATGTTATAATACTCTACAATGTGAATAAAAAAGGATTAGAATCTAATTTAACACTACCACAACTACTCCAAAAACATCCTAAAAAGATAGAAAGTCACTCATCAATAGGTAGATTATACACAACAGATCCAAGAGAATAAGAAGAACTTGTGCAAAAAGAGTATCCCCTCATGACCAATCCAATGAGCCCATCCATCTAGTGGCCCTAACCACCCTAAAATCACCTAGTGTATTCCAAAACTAGAGAGACACCTAAATATACTCAATGAATTTATAACTAATCAATTTGACTAGACCACATGTCTTCCTCATTGAGTTCTTCATCATATAGATCATTCTTTTAGGAGAGCCATCCAAAAAATCAAGACAATGTACCAAGATCCAAGAAACATTCAATGGAGTATTTTTTTAGGAAAATAAGCCATCACATGGTAAAAAAAATAAATAAAATAAGTCAACCCCAAGGATCTAAAAATACATCTCGGTGCATGGGGTCCCAATCAAACCCATGTAGGATTTTAGAGTATCATGATCATGACCAAAACTATCCACCATGTGGTCCAAGAATTAATAATGGTGGATGTGTTAAGTCCCATACTAAGCATAAAAATCTAAAAATAAATTGCACAAGGATGTAACCAACACACCATGCGATCAAAGATTAAAACAATCAAACAAGATGATCACACATGAAAATACAATAAAATCAAATCATAAAAATATCACATATAATAAGGACCATAATACCAAGATATTCATATGACCTAATAACATGATGAATATAAGAATCAAAATTTACAAACATAAGAATAGTCATGAAGATAATAATACATGAAAGGAAGACTCGAAAGATGACCAATAGTTTATAATTTATTACATATCATTTGTACTTTTTAGTATCAGTCCAACTAATCATTAACCTTCTCGTTCTTCTCCGCACTACCAAAGTCCACCACCAAGCCTATCTCATCAATTTGTTCTTAAAATCACCAAAAGGGACATTATCAACATTTTAGCTAGGTATTGATATTAAAAAAAATGAAATTATGATATGAACAAAATATTAAACATGGTATTCATAATCAATCATAATAATCTAAATCATAAATCATTATTTCAATAATAAATTAGAATCATAACTAATAATCAATGATAATAGAATACTTTATATCTGAATCAAAATCAATCTCTATAGCAACCAATCAGAGTGCTAAATGGAATCAAACAAATAATGAGGTCACAATATATCAATATACAACTAAAAGTGTATGAATAGAGGGGTTATAACACAAATTTTTATTGTATTATCTTCATAATAATATATTTGTGCCCAAATCATACCACTTTGGCTTGTTTTCAAAGTGAATTTTGGTGATCTAGGCACAAATTAGCTAAATTATCTTGGTCACAAGTGGATATGGAGATGTGTGCATTTTGGTATGAAGGACTTAGTCACATTGGTGACCTATGCACATAAAGCCAAAACCTATATTACGCCATTCATACCAATTTTTCCTAAATTTGATGTGAATTAAGGTGATCATGCATAAATGTGTCCAAACATTTCCTCATTTTCCTAGGTTGCAAGTGGATGTAATATTGTTGTGTCAATTTTTTCCTATAAAAGACCTATTCCAAAGTAAAATCAACATAAATGGGTGGTTTTGTGTGTGAAGGCCATCAATGAAGCCTATATTTCTCAAATTACACCACATTGTCCTAGATTTAAAGTGGATTGGGGTGATCATACATAAATATGCCCAACATTACCTACATTTTCCCTTTTCACATGATATGGTCTTGTTATAATAATTTAATCTTATAAAGGACCTAAATGTAAGTAAAATCAACATAAAGGAGTGGTTGGGTGTGTGTTGATTACCAATGGGACCTATATTACCTGATCAAACTAATTTGGCCTTAATTCAAAGATAATTGAGTTGATCATGCATGAATGTATCTCATATTTTACCTCATCATAATTTGATATGGTGGTGTTGTATTTTTTTTATAAACTCTCAAATTATGAGTAAAAATGACATAAAGTGGTAGTTTGGTGTGTACAAGTCATCCATGTGACCTATGTTGCCCTAGTCAGACCACTCTATCTTGAGTTTAAAGTTAATTAGGGTGATCATAAATTGTTTGCATTTCCATGGTCACAAATGGATATGGTGGTGTTGGGTCACTTTTTGGAAATAACAGAGATAACCACAAGTAAAATTAGCATAAATGCTATGTACTTAGGGATATGATATATTGATGTATATGGGTTGATGGAAATGCTGACATGTGGCACATATCCCCTTAGTTATATGGGTACACTATATTAGGATTATAGAGTAACTTATGGAAGTAGTACATTGGGTAATGGTCGGCCTACATTGGATTAGGAGGTTACCCATCCATGGGTTAGATATATGTATATATATAGGAGATGATTATCATGGTAAGGAAATCAAGTAAGCATTGAGTATTCTATTGTAGAGGATATTGGAGGTTGTCCCCTCGAAGAGACATTGTGGATTTATTCCTTCCTAAAGGAGTATTATATAGTGTTTCCCTACCTTAAGGGTATTTATGCATATATTGAATATCAAGATCATTACAAGTGGTATCAGAGCTTCGATTTGGGTAATTTGTGTGGAGTGAAAACCTAATTTCACTATATCTTTTGAAACATATGGAATTTTTACTCGAAATTTTTACTAGAGATGTAAGAAAATATAAGAGAATCGTAGTAAAAATTTCAGAATTTTTTGATTTTTTTTGAGGGAGTTATTTCTATTTTAGGGTTTATAATAATTTCGCTATATCTTCTGAAATATAGGGAATTTTTATTTGAAATTTTTACTGGAGATGTAAGCATATTTAAGAGAAGTGCAGTCAAAATTTTAGAATTTTTGAATCTGTTTTGGGTGATTTTTTATGATTTTATGGATCAGTTTTGACATTTTAAGGTTTCATGAACCTTAATTTTTTTGTGGATCATGGAGTTGAAAATATTTTCAGGGGAAGATGATATTGATGTTAGAGAATGGTGGCTCCTTTTGGAGAATCATTTTATAAAAACTTTTAGGCAAAGACAATTAACTCCTTTTTTGTCTGGGCCTGCACTAGATTGGTTTGATCAGTTGAGCTGTACAGAAAGGTTTTCTTCATGGAAAGAAATGGAACAGATCTTTTTAGATCGTTGGGATATAAAACAAGAAGTAGAAAAAGAATAAGCAATAGAAGAAGAAGTAGAAAAAAAAGAAGAAGAAATAGAAGAATCATCAGAAGAACAAGAAGAAGAAGTAGAAGAAGCAATAGAAGAAGCAGATGAAGAAGAAGAAGAAGAAGAAGAAGAAGAAGAAGAAGAAGAAGAAGAAGAAGAAGAAGAAGGCTTCAAATAATTTGGCTCCAAAGAAATCTAAGTCAATTTTTCAATTTCATGGATACATTCAAAAAAAGAAGGTAGTTGTGTCCATAAACCCTACCAGCACGTATAACTTCATTAACATGAGTGTGGCTAAGCATCTACATGTTCAAGCAAATAATATAAAGGACGTTCAAGTAGATGGTAAGAATATTTCAATGTTTGAAGATCTGAAGCTCATTATGGAAAAATATGTTTTGCATTTAGATTTTTATGCTTTGGATATGGATGATATGGATATATTTCTTGGATATCCATGGTTAGAGACTTTGGGAACAATGAATATCAATGTTCAGAAAAAGTTCATGAAGTTTTGGTATAGGAAAAAGAAGATCACTTTACAAGATTTCATAGTGAAAAAGGCACCAATAACAATCCACGTAAATCATGAGGATGAGATTAAAACAGGTGATGAAGATCATGATGAAGATTTAGATGATATAGATATTTAATATATGCATAAATACCTTTAAGGTAGGGAAACACCATAAATACTCCTTTAAGAAGGAATAAATCCACAATGTCTCTTAGAGGGTACAACCTCCAATATCCTCTTACAATAGAAGACTCAATGCTTAATTGATATGTTTACCATGATATTCATCTCCTATATATATACATCTATCTAACCCATGGATGGGCAACCTCCTAATTCAATGTAGGCCGACCATTACCCAATGTACTACTTCCATAAGTTGCTCTTTTATCCTAATATAGTGTACCCATATAACTAAGGGGATGTGTGCCACATGTCAGCATTTCCATCAACTCATATACATCAATATATCATATCCCTAGGTACATAACAATAAATTATTGGTTGCATGTGCAATGGTCACAATGCAACTTACTTTACCATGATCACAAATCTTTTGCTTGAATTTGAAGAGAAATAAAGTGGTCATAGAAAATATGCTAATTAATTGTTTTTTACCTTGGTCATAAGTGGATATGGTGTTTTTGTGTTACTTTTGGTCTATAAGGGACATAATCCTAAGTAAAATTAACATCAAAGAGTGGTTAGGTGTGCGTGGGTCACCAATACAACCTATGTTTCTCTATCCACACCACTTTGGCATGAATTAAAATTTAATTAGGGTGACCATGCCTAAATGTGGCCCAAATTTTCCTTATTTACCCTAGTCACATGGTGTTTTTGTGTTACATTTTCACCTATAAGGGACCTAATCATAATTAAAATCGACATAAAGGTGTAGTTGGGTGTGCATTGGTTTGTAAAATTTATTTTTGACAAATTGAGAACTCCTAAAAATGATAACATGTAATCCAAAAGGTGATAAAACCTTTAAAATGTCTATATGTTTACCCAAAATGGACATTAACTACAAAATTTATGCCTTGAAATCCCTAGGTTCAATATTGAAATCCTAAAAAATGACTAAGTACTGTCTAGATTAGATTTTGAAAAATATCCCCCAAATCGTAAGTTACATAGTTATGAGAGCAATTCTAGAAGATGTAAAATTACCCTAATTTATTATATTTACTATAATAAATTTAAAGTTAAAAGAATGTAAATGTAATAATGTTAATAATAACTTAAAATTTATATTAGTAAACCATAGTCCCCACCTTTTAATTGATCCCCATTTGCATTCTAAACCTTCAAATTTTCATATCTTAAAAAATGTGTATGTGCTTTGCTATGGGTAATTTAAAAAACATGCCTTTTTACTTGGAAATGGATTGTATTCCTAAGCCTAAGGTGTGGACCTATAAACATGTAGTTGAATTTGAGTTTTTGATTGGAAATAAGAAAATGAAACTTCCATCATCATAAACACTATGAATTTCAAAGATAAATTTCATAAAATTATTACTATGATGTCGAGCACACCCTCTTCTTTCTAAATATATGATTTTTATTTTTTCGACTAGTTTAAGGTTTACATCTGTGTTTATTTCTAACTATGTGTTTTCTAGGCCACTATATTCTACAACCATATATATATATATATTTATTTCTTTTTTAATTTGTTGATACAAATACAAAAAAAAAGGTCACAAACTAGGCCTAATTCTATATGTTGACTCCAAAGTATGTCACTCATTTTTGGGACAACACATGAACTATTTTTGGTCCTACAAGCCAAAAGTTCTCTCTTCCCTTCTCAAAAATTGTTATGAGCCTTCAAATTCTCTAATTTTCTACAGACTCTATAGATACATTTCTATGGATTCCACAAGCTCAATTCTACGGAATCCACAGGGTTATTTCTATGGAATCTGCAGGTACATTTCTACAGACTTTGTAGGAAGGATTCTACGAACTCTACAGGCTCAAATATATGGACTCCATAGGTGGGAAACTATGGACTCTACAGATAGGTTTCTACAGACTCTACAAGATAGATTTCTATGAACTCTTTCAAGGTTAGAGAAAACTTAGAGAAAACTACATACTCAGTTCTACAAACTCTGCAGGAAGAAATTTAAAGACTTAGTTTCTACAGACTCCACCAGTTCTACAGACCCAAAACTACAGACTCTGTAAGTTGGTTTCTCATTTATATGGACTCCCCTAGTTTTATGGACTCATTTTTATCGGCTCTGCAAGTTGGTTTCTATGGACTCTATAAGAAAGAAACGAGTTCTCAACACTTAGGCATTTTTCAAGTTTGGTTCAATGCTTCAGTTCAACTAAAAATGTTCATCGACTAGATTCTAAAGCAAAGGAATGAACCATTGAACCTTAAACCAAAAAGGTTCAACAAATTTGGTTCAATGAGATAAGTTCATCAAAATCAACTGCTTCAACATGTTCAACGGCTTCAAAACACTTAGCTAAAAGAAGGCTTGAACCATTGAACCGTTGAACCTTAAACCATCTTGGTTCAAAGGTTCAACAGCTTCAATAGTTCAAAGGTTCAAACAAGTGATTGGTTCAATGTATTTGGTTCAAGCAGCCAAAAGACGTAGTGAAAAACAATGGAATGAACCATTGAACCGTTGAACCAAAGTTGGCTCAACCAGTCAGTTCAAACAGTTGGTTCAAGAGTCTGCCCCAAAGCCGAAGGAATTTGCCTAAAAGATAAGTGCCCTTGTAGAGGGCACTTGGGTGCCAAAATGGACCCTTTAAACTTTTCCAAAAGGCAACCTTAGAAATCAAACATCCCTTTTGGAGGGTAGGCAAGGAGCAAATGGACCGTTCCAAAGGCCAAATGGAGCAAAAGATTTCTTTGGAAAAGATTTTTCACGATAAAGTTGTTAAGGCAATTCCTTCAAACTTTTATACAAAGGAATAAGCTCAACTAAAGAGAAAAGCCCATGGAAAAATGGCCAAGGTAGAAAGAGACACAAAGGACCATTTCCTTCAGATAAAATGTAAGAAGGAATTCCTTCAGACATTTTGTTCGAAGGAATTAGAGCCTGATGAAGCCCAATGACCGCCTGAAGGGAAATAACCCTTGCGGGGGGCTCTCACCAAGTAAAATGGACCTTTCTCAAGACCCTAAAGGGTAGGTCCCCTTTAATAAAGATCAAACCACAAAGTCAAAGGAATTGCTAAGGAGGATGATGGGCCCGCAGATGTCAAAATCAAACATCGTGAACTAGCCATTGGGATCCATAAATCTGGTGATGTCCACATAGCTGTCAAAATTAGGGCAACCAATTAGCTATTGATCTTTATAGGCTTGAGCATGGACCTGAATGCATTCAAAGGCCTTAAGGCCAAGGCCAAAAGGGAGAACCACTAAGAGGAGAAGCCAAAAAGAGCTAGCAAGCTGGGAACGTAGCCCCGAGAGCTTAGATTCTAGAAAAAAGACAAAACTAGAGAGTGAAAAAGAGGGAAATATCTATGTAGTAATTATTTTAGTAGGTGGAACAGTCTAAAAAATAGATATTTTGGCTTGCAAACATTTAAGGTGTGGCCTGTTGGTCTCCCTTGGAGTAAAGACAAAATGGACAACTATGCAGACATCAGAGGGGACAAACTAGATGATCCAAACCTAGGAGAAAACATATGAGATGAAATGACATGCCATAGTTAAGCCAGCCGTCCTATTTACAACATGGTCCTTTGACAAAAATGAAGATGCATTCAAAGCATTGAATGAAACATGGTTCGCTCCATGGAACAAAGTGCCAATCTTCTTTGGGCTGTTATATATTGTAAATCCCTTCTTTTTGGAAAAGAGATCTTTTTGGTGAAAAGAAGCAAAACTTTGCCAAAATTGAGAGGCTATCATTGAGACTTTGAGCTCAAGTTGTTAATCATTTTTCTTTGTTTGAATGAGAAAACAATTTACTTTCAAACTTTGTGCTATCATAGCTTGTATCATTTAGGAGACTGTTCTTATGTCTATCTTCTAAATGTGCTCTTGTCCATTTAATGAAATAAGCAGAGCTAGTGGAGATAATTAGGAAGATGTCCTAAAGCCAATTGTGTGAAGACTTTGTGCTACCTAAAATTGCCTTTAGTGTGTTTCTTTATTTTTTATTTCTGTTTAAAGGATCTTGGGATGACTTTGTGCCCCCATTATCCTCCGTATTTCACTCTTTGGTAGTTGAGGGGGAGACTTTGTGCTACACCTCATTCTGCTTGTTACTGCATCTAGTTACTATTACTTTCTAGAAAGAATCCCTACTGTTTGCTGCAGACCACTTCTAAAAGAAGATAAGTGTCTTCTATCATTTCACTAGGATTTTTCCTTTGATTTGTGAACATCATCTCTAAAAAAAGAGAGATGGATGGTGTTGTCCTACCCCTGAGTGTTATTTTTTTCTTATATATATAGTATACAACACCTTATAGTTATAGGGAACCTTCCCTTGATGAGAGGAGAGATTTTTCCCCTTTTGATGTGGTAAACCTACACATTTAGCCGACCAATCTCCCTATGCTATGGTTGAAGTGACCTATTTTTCCCATTAGTTAGCTAGTTACAAAATATTCACCCAACACTATACACATTCCCAAAATAACTAATTTTCATTTTTTTAACGGTAGTTAGGAGGACCACATAATTGACTATCCATTTTTAATCAGTTTTCAAGATCTATTTGAAAAATTAATAAAAATGTCATTATTTTTTTAAAATACAAGTCACAAACTAGATGATCTTATCTAAATTTATACCAAAGGGTTTCAAACAATATTAAACAATGTTAAAAAATTAAGGAGCTACACAATATCTATTTTTTTAAAATAAATGAGTTCCTATTCAAAGTTTAGATGTTTAACTACTACTTAACTATTTTACAAAAAAATTAGTTTGTTAGAAAGTAGTCTTGAAATTCTAAAATTCATGTTTTTATACCATCTTAAAATTTTGAGTGTAGCCATCTCAAATGATCTAAAAAACTTGAGATTTATTGATTTTCAGAAGAAGAAAAAATTCCAAGGATATGCCCCCTTTTATCCCCCAACTTTGTGCCCTTAGACATAAATCGACTATTTTTCCCCAAAAATGACATTGGATGTAAAAGATATGATATGTTGAATTATGACAATTTCTAAGGCAAAAACTAAAAAAGCAATGCTTATTGAAATGTACATTCCCAACTCAATAGTTTTCTAGTATGGCACACATTTTATAACAATGTAGAGATCTTTATGAGATGATTCTAACCATGTTTTTAGATTTAATAAATTTTAATCCTAATTAATGTGAATCCCTAAGTAGGCGACTCTAAACATGTAGAACAACACTTCAAAAATGAACCCAAACATAACTTTATAGTAAAAAACATCCCTACGTATTATATATCACCAAAAAGTTGTCATAAAGGCAATTTAAAGGGTAATATTATATTTGATAAATAATTTTTTTGGGTGATCATCATTTTATAGTCCCAATACATCTGTTGCCATAAAAATCAAAACTTTTCAACCTTAATCACTCACAACACCATAAGTATTATAAATAGTCATAGAATCATAAAGTTCTTAATGAGAGGAAATTAATTATGAAATCTTATTTTATAAATTCAATTGCTAATCAATACAAACTTTATATAAGGAAAGTTTTGTTAAAAGAAACTACCAAATCTTTCCAATAGAGTGATTTTGCATATATATATATATATATATATATATATATATATATATATATATATATATATATATAAATTAGAGATTCATTTTACTATGAATCATGTTACATTACAATCCCCCAACATTTTTATTTGTTCATGTAAATTTTTAACTTTATCTGAATTAATTTTCACATCCAAGTATTTCATTTAAAAGTGTTGGTTATATATATATATATAAATTAGAGATTCATTTTACTATGAATCATGTTACATTACAATCCCCCAACATTTTTATTTGTTCATGTAAATTTTTAACTTTATCTGAATTAATTTTCACATCCAAGTATTTCATTTAAAAGTGTTGGTTAACTATTTTTGGAAAAATGTAGTTCATACCTTATTTTTTCAACTTTTGTTACGAATCACACAAAATTATTATGAAATTGAATGAGATAGGTTTATATAAGTTAAATAACTTTATCATAATTTTTTCATAGATTAATTCTAGTAAATTTGCTCCCATATTTTTTTTTTATTGAAATGGAATGCTTTCCCCTTTCTTCAAGGATTACAATCGAAGTAATAATGTTAAAAGATGAAGAAATTAGTTGCATATTATATTTTAGTGTATGTATTATTATGAAACAACCCAAAAAATATTTTATCACATATGACAACATTAAACATGTTGATAAAGAGATTCATATTATTCATAGTGAAATTGAATCATTTTAGAATAAACTCTTATGATTGTATATTGTCATAGTTTGTTTTATGATTAAACAAACTATTATAGTCGTAATATGATTCAATCGTACTCCTAAATTACCTTTGATTGTTTGTTTTTCTTTCCTCTTAAAATTTAGGAGTTGTTATAGGCTTATTTATTTATGCCTCTCTAATAAAAAAGAGTGTGGATTATTGCTTTTCTCATTGAATGTTTTTTCTAATATAGTATTCAAAGGTCATGGTTAGAAGACCCTGAGGGAGACAAAATGTTGAGATCAAACTTAAGAGAAATAAGCCAAGGTTGTGTTAGTTAAAATTTACTCTTAGTCAAACTTAGAACTAAAATAATGAATCAAAATAAAAAGGCATTCTTAGATAGTAGTTTTTTAGAATATTTAGCCCAAGAAGGATGTGGTGAGAGATAGAGGAGTTTGACAACTATGAGAGGAGGTGTTTTGGAAAAATAAAGGATTTTTGACATTCCAAAACATATATATGCTTTATTATTATGTAGAGGGTGCTCAATGAAAGAAAAAAGGCCATAGGAGGACATGAAGGTAGTTGGCCAAAGGAAAAATCAGGGGTTTATGTTATTGGTTCAAGGAATAGACCAACCAAGGTTTAGACACAAATAGGGGAAACAAGGGAGAGGATTTTGCCCTCACATAGGTACTTCATGACTAGTGACCCCATGCTAGTGGAGGTGAATACAAGGGATCAGATCAGATATAAGTTTTATAAAAGTTTTAAAATAGGGGTCATAGTAGAGGTGGTTCATATGCCTTCTTATGTGGATCTCTTAGTTTCAATAAAAGACCAGAATCCCTTATCCCCTACTAAAGGCAACCTAAAAATCAATTTTAATAAATGTGTGATCGAGAAGATTATAGAGAATGAAGAGTGTATTTCCAACAATGACATGATTTACAAGTTCAATGGCTATTGGCCTAGCGTCCCAAATCTCCATGGGTGGATTACCAACCATTGGTAAGCTTTAATTAAAGGTGAGATTGAGATTTGACATTGTGCAAGTGGCATTTTAATTATTATTTTTGCTTTTGTTAAAGATAAAGATGTTGTTTTTAATGATTAATTCTAGGAATGGGAGAAGCACACATGGTTATGGTTACTAAATTTACCTCTCCAATTTTAGGACTATTCTATTTTTAAAGCCATAGGAAATTTTATAGGAGAATTTTGGCATGAGGATACCTTAACAAAAGAAAGGGGTCTTTCCACTTATGCAAAAATTCTTGTAAATATTGATGTTACTACAGAGCTCTTGACTCAGGTGGAGTTAAATGTTAAGGATCAGACTTGATTGTAGCCTATATATTATGAATACTTACCATTCTGATGTTCCAAATGTTTTATTACTAGTCATTTGGTTAATGAGTGTCCAAGTATCAAACATAAAAAAGGAAATACCTAGTGGAAATATGCAAGACTAGAACATATTACAGTCAAAAATGTTTTTGAGAGTGAGGATGAAGGGGAAGTACCAGACTTGGTACCAAAAACACCTATGGAAACTTTGAAACTAGTTATAGAAAATGTTGATCCATGTAGGGTAACCACATCTACGGAGGATTTGATGGATCGATCTCCATTGAAGTGTATTAAATTTGCTAATTTAGGGGATGATGGTTTGGAAACTAGGACCTCTTATGATGCTCTTTAACTCTCTATTCATATCTTACCAAATTTAGGGAAGGATGATGATTAGATGGTGGTGAGTAACAAAAATAAAGGGAAAGGTAAGAAGGAGCTAGATCCAATAAATATGACCCTTAGATCTTATAAGTAAAATGTAATGGGAAGATTTTAGCTTGTTTTATTGTCTGTTTATGCCATTGGTAGCAGCGTTCCTTGAAATCCTTGATTACTATATCTTCTTTCTCCTTTATTCTAGGTTATGTGACCTATCAACACCTAAATAAAGCATTCCTCCATTTACCCTTAATAAAAAATGTTGTAGGAGTGTGGCATGGAAATAAAATAAAATCAAGGCCTAGTAGGGTGTCAGAGGTGAGATGTGTTATCTTAGTGAAATCTATTGACTATTCATTATAATACACCACTCAAAAATCTGCCTGTAAAAGGTATTTCACTATTCCTTCACTATATTAGATGGCTTATGTACGGTTCTTTTTTTTTCATAATATGAATCTTGGAAAGATAAATTTGGAATTTAAATCAAGATGTGTGATCTTATTAATATGTGATCTTCAATCAAACTAATATCCATTAAATATGTTGAAGTGCCATAGTTTACCAAAGTTCCATAACTTGCAAAATTGCCATATTTTGCAATTGTACATGTCCTTTATTATTGGTTGATTAAAATTGAATATTTTAAGCAATTTTTTTATAAATTCTATACAAATTCAGGGTAAACTAATTATTTTAAACATTTATTAAAAAAATTAAACTTTTATTTTTTTCCTTAGTACTTTCAATTTGCCAAAAAATGGTATTATTAATTATGTATCTAAAAAACCAAAAGCAGAAAATAATTTAAAAATTTCCAAGTTATTTTTTTAGTCCTTATCCACACTCAAATACATTTTTAAAAAAGGGTGCATAAAATTTTAAATTTAATTATTTCCATGTTTTTTAGGCACTTTTACAAAAATTGGTTAATTAAATTTTTCATAAACTATAAGGACTATTTTATTAAAAATGGTAGCATTATATAGTTTTAGGATACAATCACTTTAAAAAAGAATTTTTTATAAAAGTTATTATAGTTTTTGATATTTAATTATTTTGGTGAAAAAATTGGTAAAAATGGCTAGTTTACAACACTTGTTATTATCAGATTCATAAAAACTGATAGGACAAAACTTTAGCTTATGGATTCATAAGATACTTATAATTTGTGAGTATCAGATATTGATAAAATAGTGCTTGATAAAGAGACTAGACCAGATATACAACCTAATGAATATGATAAAATAATTTATTTGATAGTGTAAAATGCTTTTGAAACTGGAGCTATGAACTAGGAAATTGAGTATTTTAACAATTAGACCCACATCTAGGCACAACAAAGAGGGAAAGGATCCCCCTAACAACCAAGTACATCAAGGAGGGTTTTAAAGCTCCCCCAACCTTTAACAATTGAATTAAAGGTATGCACAACCTTGGAGAAACTAGAGAATGTGAGGGTTTTAAGGATTCCCACAACAAGGGGTTTTAAGGATCTCATAACCTGTGAGTACATCAAAGAGGGTTTGAAGGCTCCCATGACATTTAACAAGTGAAGTAAAAGTCCCATGACCATGGAGAGACTAGAGAGCATGAGGATTTTAAGGGTTCCCATAACCAGAGGTTTTAAGGTCCTGTAACCTAAAGTACACAAAGATGAAGTTAAAAAGTGAATCTCAAAGGGTGATCTCCCTTTGTCATGTCTTCCTTGAGGTCACTGCACACTATAAGGTCTACTAGAGAGGGAGGTATTCTGCCACTAGTGTCTTTTGCATAGCCTCCATACAATAGAATTATAGTGAGTGGGTTCATCTTCCCTATAAGATTCAAAACTTGACAAAGCACAATAAGAAGCAAATTATAGAACATAAGTTCAACTGTAAAAGGAAGTCTTGCATCTCTTGGGTCATCTAGATAACTCCCACATAGTTGAGTCATAATAGGAGGAATGATCTTCCTACTAAGATCCAAAGTCTTTAAAAAGAAAAGCAAGGGGATTTTAAGGTTCTTTCAACCTTTGAATAAACATGAGGGTTTTAAGGTACCCACAACTAAGGTTTTTAAGGATCCTATAACCTTGAAAACATAAAGGAAATTTAAAATAATGAGATTTAAAGGGCTAATGCCCTTCTCCATATCATTCCTAAGGACACTACCAGATAAAAGACCTTTTGAGAAGAGGTCTTTTGCTACTTGAGTCTTTCTCCCAACTACCACATAACTAAATCATAGTGACAAGGCTTTTCCTCCCACTAAGGATTACAAATTAAACAAAGCATAATACAACCCCCACAAATACTTCATACATAACTAGTTTGATTTTATGAGACCTCATAGCTAGATGAAACCAAGGGTGGAATCCACTAACATCCACTCTTAAAAATTAATATGAGATTATAAAGAGGTGGGGTCCTCCTAGAACCAACAAAAGGCCTTCAACATAATTACGAACTAAAGAAACCAAGCCTAGATAGAAAAGGTAGAAAATTTCATTTTCCAAATAAGAAAAAGGGATTAAAGTTTGGCTTCCTCTAATGGCCATGCCATTTAACAACATAGGGGAGTGGGTTCCTCTAATACCCATCTTAACATGAAACAAAAATTTGGGGGGGATCCTCCATCCTTCACCCCATCAAAGGACCACAAAATAGTAGCCAAAGTAAACAAGAATGAATAACCAATAACAAACCAATTTCCTCCCCTAGTTAAAATGTTTTCAATCCCAAGTAAGAAACCATTATAAATCCTTTCTAGAAGCATGACTCCAATGTCACTCCATTGATGGAACACCATAGCCACATCAAAGGGTAAGACCTAACCAAGCCCAGAAGACCCAGAGCACTGCAGGATGTTAGTAGTTCTCCATACCTCTTGCCTCATGATGAAAATGGTACATGCCTTCTAAGGAAAATGGAAAGGCCATAGGTCCTTGATGTGTCCACCATATTGTTCACTAGGATGTCAATCATATTCAGTAAGCTATAAGAATGCATCCATCCAAGGAGGAGATAAGGGAGAATCAATGACAAAACTCAAGCCAAAAATGCTACCTTTGACCCAGATTATGATGTAAATGAGTTCTTTCCAATCCATGTCATAATATTTAACATTTTCTTGACTTTTATCCTTGAATGCTTGCATTGGTAACCACTAGTCATTTTCACATCGCAACCCCATCGATGCCAAAATAGACCCACTCTGTAGCCCCACCCCCAGATCCAAACTCTCCTAATCATCTTTGTCCTCACCATATCTATCTCCACCTCCATCTTCCTCCCTAGATACTTCCCACCCACTACCACATTTAAAATTTTCTCCCATTACCATCTCTAAAGACAATTCAAATACTTTGATAAACATCATCATGAAGCCTTGATGTTATTAAAATTCTTAATATTTGATAATTTAATGCTAGAAGTTAGAAATGTGATTGTTACATCAAATTTGTGGAACATATTATAAAAATATTAGGCTTATAAAGTTGATACAATATTATATTTGAATAATTTACTATTTTTCACTAAGATGCAGGAAGGTGGATCCATTTCTAAGTCTTTGTTGCAGTTGAAGGATATTTGTGATCAACTAAAAGTAATGGAAAAAATTATTTATGAACAAGACTTAATTTATCTTTTCATGCATAATTTCCCATCATCATATGATTCCTTTGTGAAATCATTGCATATTATTTCCAAGACATAAACATTAGACTTTGAGTAGTTGTCAACATTTATAGTTTAGAAATAAAGATGATAGGAACAATCAATTATTTTGACATCAAAAAATATATAAAGTGCATTAGTATCAAGGTTAAAAGGCAAGGGAAGATGGTCAATAAAAAATGACTCTTCTAAAAATAATGTAGAGCATCAAAGAAAATAAAATGGAAAAGTTCTTATTACAAGAAATAGGGACATTTTAAAAATTATTTTCATAAGAAACAAGATGATATGGGTAAGTCAAACAATAAATTTAGACATGTTAATGTTGAAGAAAAAATATAAGGGGAAGAATTTACTAAATTTTCCTTTATCACATCATACAACCAATACAAGGAGTTTTGTGCTTCGTACTTTGACTCAAAGGATTCATGATATTAGACACATCATTAAGATTGGTATGTAAACTTCATTAAGTTGATATTAGTAGTAATGAAACAATTTCCTTAAGTGATGGATGGACACGTGATACTATGGGATGTGGGAATGTACAAATAATATTGAATAATGTGTATAAATACACATTTTATAATGTTAGATATGTACATGATATGAATAAGAATATTTTATCCATCAGTGAAATCACCAAAACCAAACAACTGATAATAAAGTTTGAAGGAAACAAATGTAAAGTAACTACACTCAATGAATAAATAGTTGTTATTAGTATAAGGTAAAGGGGTATATATAAACTTATAGATCCTAAAATAGGAGAACAATATGCTTTAGCAATATTTTCAGCATAATAGTACTCTTTGGCATGAAATATATGGTCATCTTAGTTACCGTCATTTGAATATATTTAGTAAAAATCAAATGATGAATGAACTTCCATCCATTCAAAAAAATCAAGCTATTTGTGCAGGATGTCATTTAGGTAAAAATAAATGGTAAATCATGGAGGGCAAAATTTATGTTAGATGTAGTACATGTATACCTTCATGGTTCTATGAAAACTAACACTATATATGGTGATCTTTATTTCTTCTTGGTAGTAAATGATTGTTCTCAAAAAATGTGGGTGTTTTTTCTAAATCAAAAATCTTAATGTTTTGCTAACTTTGTTGCATGGAACTAATTTGTTGAGAATAAAATAGGTAAAAATATCAAATAATTTAGATTCGATAATGGTGGATAATTTGTCTCCAAAAATTTCAATACATACTACACACAATAAGGTATACATATATAATATACAGCTCCTTACACTCCAAAAAAAAATGGAGAAGTAGATAGGAGAAATAGGACTACCATAAATATGGCATGTATGGTCCAAATAAAAAAATGTCTTTTTGGTATTAGGCAGAATCTATCAATATTGTGGTGTTCATCTTAAATATATTTCCATGTAAAGTTATGTAGAATGTTTCTCCAGAAAAAGAATGGTCAGGAATAAAATATGATGTAAGTGATTTATATATTTTTGGTTGTACTAATTTTGCATTAATCCTAAAGAGAAAATGAGTGGTTTAGATTTAAAGAGTAATACGTACTTATTTTTTGGCTATAGTGATAATTCCAAAGCATATAGGTTACTAGATATCTCTACAAATAAAGTAATTATAATTAGGTATGCCAAAATGGATGATAAAATTACATATTTATAAAAATTTGGTAAACCTAATAATACTAGTCATCTTTGGTTTCCAAATGATGAATTTGAATCAAGTTTTATTACTAAAGTGGAACAAGATATAAAAATGCAAACACTAGATAAGTCTAGCTCCATGGAAGGATGTAGTGGAAACACATAGTGATTCAACTAGTCAACATAAGAGGCCAAAATGGTTTTATAACACACTACAAGATGTTTCACAAGATGAGATTACAAAAAAATTGAAACTTGGATCCACCAAATCTGGGAAACAAGTGGTACAAAAAACTAAATAGGTAAATTATGCTCTTTATTCTACTATTTCATAAATTTTTGAGATGAATACTTATGTAGATGCTAAAGGAAATCCTAAATGGGAATCAACCATGAAAGTGAAGTTTGATGCACTAATAAAAAATGGTACTTGGGTTTCATTTGATCTATCCCAAGATAATAAATCCATTGGTTACAAATGTATTTATACAGTAAAATATAAATTAGATGGTTCTTATATAAGTATAAAGTGTCAACATAGGAATCTAATAAGGGGAGATTAGTATAATGTTAGTGTATGAAATAAAAATTCAAAAGAAAACACATTAATGCTAACACCATATGCCTAGATATTTGGGGGAAATTAGTAACAAACATGCATATGAAAATAATAACTAAAACATAAAATAAATATTCCTTCACCTTCCTTGGAGCTTCCAAATGGTTCGTAAAGTGGCTTGCTCAGCTTGTACTTCAAAAGGTATTTGGAAATGGATATTTGGCTATCTTCTACCTCCTCTTGGCATCATGTTCATGCTTGGATTTTGGATTTGTCTTGGTTTGGAGTGGCTTGGCTCAATATTTGGGCATAATAACACTACATCAAAATATGGCTTGAAGCTATTTGGGCATGGTAACTTTGGCTTGAGAGAGCTTAAAATTATGAGTCTAAGGCCTTATATTTAGAGATTTTCTCATTAGATCAGAATGAACCTAAACCATCCATCTCAAGATGAAGATGTGTTGCTAAGAATCAATTCAATTTTTGAGGCTAAAATCAACAAATGCCCTCATAAATATTTGGGATAGAGAGGCATTAAAGAGGCATGAGAGGGCTTAAATAGATATTTGTGGTATTTATGGCTTGTGGATGCCACCCCATAGAATGATGTAACTTGATGATACAAAAACTCATAATCAATTTCCATAAATAAATAGTCAATAACCTCCATGTAAAATCCATTTAAGCTCTTGATTCAAATTAATTAGTTGGACATGCTAGTTTTGTATCTAGAAATGGACTTGGAGATGGACCTGGAGAAGGGTTTACTAGATGATATAATAAAAAAGATGGACCTAGAAAAAGATATTATAAATGTGTGGGTGGACCTATTGGTTTTGGATCTGGAAATGGACCTAGAGATAGACCTAGAAAAGGATTTGATAGATGATATAGTAAAAAATATAAACTTTGAGAAAGATCTATTGGATGTGGGGGTGGACCTGCTTCTTTTGGAAAAAGATCTACTAGTTTTTGAGGAGGATATTTTGGTCTTGAAGGGTCTGGAGGTTTTGGAAGGTGATGATAAATAGGTCTCTAAGGAAGATCTAATGGTTTTGATGATGGTGATGGAGATTGAGGGGTGGAAATGTAGTGAAGAGCCTATGGCAGGAATGGGAGTCGATGCCTTTTTTGTGTCTAGTGATGTGATAAATAAGGAAAAAAAGTTTCAAATGGTTTTTATATTATAAAAATGGCATATTGTCACAAAAGTCCTCATTTAATTAGTAGATTTATTTGCTAAGAGCCTTAAAATAATGGTGGTTGGGTTGGTCAAGACTCTCTACTCATTGGAAGTCTCTTACCACCCTATACATTCAATGAACATATTTGATTGGGACATAAACATCACAAAATCCTAGAACAAGGTTTTCTATGGGAGATATTTGGCCTTTATACAATTTCTCCTTATGTCCTTGACTGGATGGACCTCCATTTATCTCTACCAATCCTAATTTTTTGTTGTTAACTCAATTATATCCAAATTTTGGGCTAGTTCTAACACTCTTTGGAAAAATGTTAAAGCTTGGAATAGGAAACATTATCACGATGACTTCAACGCTTTTAAAGCTTGCCTAGAAGTCTATCCTATTGTTTATGACCCTTACAAAAATAGGAAAAAAAATGGCATTAGTTTCATCTTTAGAGAGATACATCTTTAGATTCTTGGCTTGAAGACACTGGATAGAATCCCCAATGTCCCTACTAGATGTGCACAATATTTCTATGTTTGAGTTCTTCTATTTTTATGATCTCTTTTGGTACTATCAGGAAGTAAGATATAGAAAATAAATAGTTTTAGTCCCTTAGGGGCTTTAGTGATTGCCTAAAGGTTAGACTTGTATTATTAAAAGGTGGTGAATTTGTGGTTTTGACTTCACTCTCTCCATCTAAAACAATCCCTATTCATGTTGGTGGGAGGAAGGTCTAGAATCTTCCCAAGAAAAATCTCCATCTGATCCTAAACTTGGTACATGTTAAGTGTCATCGAGCATTATACTTGGTAATTATTCATTAATTTTTTAATTGTCCACTCACTATGTTTGTTCATTTATACCTGGCTTAGATGATATTTAATCTTGGTTTAGAAAGATGGCATGCTCCCCTGTACTTAGCTAAGCTTTTCAAAATTATCTAGTTCTCCCTTCTTAGGAAGGCCCTAGTGTCGAACCTACCTCCTTAAGTTTGAAAGCCTTGGTGGATGGACAACATAGACATGTGGTTTTCATCTGTTATTAGCTATCATTTCTAGACCGTTGGCCTTATTAGTACTTGAAATTATGGCTATTGGAGAGTCTTGTGTTCTTTGACATGCACTAATATCAATAATTCAAAATTTAAAATTCTTAACTTCCTTGGGAATGCATGATGTCACAACTAACTAGATGGAATCTAGCTAGTAGATTTTAAATCAATGTCACCCCCATGTAGGATGTACTTGTGGAAGGATGATGTGGCCACAAAGGCTTTGATGTTTACTAATCAATATGGCTAGATTTATAGTTTTACTAATGATCAGTCACTTGGATACTGAACCAATTTGATGGGTTTTGCTCCCAAGATTTTAAATTCTTCTTTAAGCCACTATTTGGAATTTAATTTCAGTTACATCTACCTTATTGGACTCATGGTCTTAGACATCAAAGTAAGGTTATTGGGAATACACATAGATGCATGAGATGTCTCAAAGTGGTGGCTTCTAATTTAGGCCTTTGTTGAGCTAGATTTTAAGGGACCCTAGCTTAGTTACATGGATGCCCCTGATGGTGGTAGATTCTTCTCTTTGGTGGATCTCCTAATGTGAAGTGCCCTCTAAGAAGACACAAAGGAAGGGGATCACCCTTTGAGCCTTATTTTCTAGCTCCTCCTTGGTTTTAGTTTTTTATTTATTTTTATCATTTTAATCTTGTAGACCTTTTGGTTTTACCCTATCAAAAAAAATCTTTAAATATGATTAATCAATTTTGGTCCAAATCTTTGGAAATTAGTGCATAAATTAATCAAACTAGTCAAAATGTCATATTATTAGCTCTAAATTTGACTAGATTAGAATTAGCAGGCGATGTTAGATGCGTTAGAATCATTATTCCATTTAAAATGTTTCCAACACAAAATAATAAGGGCACGTATCTCATGCAAGAAATTTTAGTAGAAAAGAGTAATCCAAAGCACCCAGGTGCAAAATCTTCATTTTGACTCGAAATGATCTGATCAAAGTTAGTTATCTCATAAAATGCATTACCACATTTAGGGATATATTGGATAAAATAGACACTTGTATATAAAAAATTCAAATCATTTAACATGTTTTAGTGTTTTTAGGCCAAATTATGATATTTTCTAGAAATTGGTCTGAAGTTTGATTGGAGGTTATTAGTGGCCACTTTTAGGTGTTTACTATTTGCCCCTATTTGGGAAGGTGTTGCAATCTATAGGCATGACAATGTATTCTCAAATAATGAAAATCTCTTGTATGCCAAAAATAAAATGATGCTTTGAATAAAAAGCTCCAAATGGTGTTTGGGAAGCCTAGGATGATGCCCCCTCAAGGGAGTGACCATCACATATGTGGATGGATGGTCCCTTAAAAAGAATAAAGAAGAAAGGTGGAATTAACCCATGGTTGGGATTAATCCAAATGATAATTTTTTTGCATGCATTAATTTAAAAAGGTACTAATTTTCCCAAAGGCAGTTATAATCATGAATAAAAGTTAAAATGATTATTTGCCTATAGGTGGTTATAATCATTAAGAGGGCCTAGATTGGCTAAATATGATGTTTGATATGGTTATACCCTAGTTAGGGTAAATTAAAAAGCATAAATTAATGATAGAACCTAGAATACAGATTAAAGATAAGTGGGCGTAAACATAGATGTAATGGTCTAATGACTAAATAAGACATAAAAAACCAAGCATATGAGGATGCACAAAGTGATGAAAGGGATAGATATAAGAATAATATTTGATCATTAGAAATGATTTAGTTGTACCTTCCAATAAGGAGATGCTTGTAATTATTAGAAATGATACAACTAGAATGGTCAATGGGTTACTTTGATCAAGGTGGGATGGGAGGAGTTATCAAGGTGCCAAGGAGAAACTTCTAATTCCCCATTCCTTGTAGACCTTCTTGAAGCTAATTTTTTCTATTACATGTGATGGTAAGCATCATGATATAACACCATGAGGTCTTGGCCAAAATATTCATAATGATTGACTCTTGGGATCTAACAAACAATTGAAAATAAAGCACCAATGATAAAAACCATGATGATGATGTTGACATATTAATATGGATGGACTTAAGAATAATCATAAAGAATCACCCAATGAATGAATATAAATTGAGTTGAGGCAATCATGTGGAAAGTAAACAAATATGCAAGCAAACAAAAAAAACAAACAAATAAATAAAACCCTAAAAATAAAAGAAATAGAGATCATCCTAACAATGGATTTGCCCTAATACAATGGTTCAAGGATGACTAACTAGGTTTAGAAAAGATTAATGTTTTTGAATTTTAAAATTTTATGAATGATTTTATAATTTTGTAGTATCTAAATTCAATTAATAATCACAAGATACTACATGATCTAAGCTCACAAAATGGTGAGAGCATGAAAAAATTGAATGGATGCTCACAAAAAGGAGAGAGTGTGATGGAAAACGTGGACTAAGTTAACCATAACGTGAATCAAGTATGACCCATATAGTCTTAAAATGGCCCTAATTCATAATAGTTTCACCTTTTAGTAGAGGAATCTAACTATTGTAGCAATCAAATTAAATAAAATAGGCACAGTTGGTATGATGGCATAATACAACATAAAAATGGATAGTTGGTATGCCAAGGTATGATAAAAAAAGGTTGCCCCTAGTTTTCTCATAGGCAGTTATAACTAGGATACAATGAATTAGATCAATGATATTAATTTTCCCATAGGTGGTTATAATTAGTAGAAATATTGGTGAAACACTAAGTTTACCATGTAGGTAGATATAATCATGATCACATAAACAAACATGATAAGAAATGAAGGATACAACTACCAAAAATTATATCTTACTGCTCCAAAATATTGCTTCTATTTAAAATTATTGAAATAACTATTGAAACTAATCTATTTCTTTACATTGAAAGTGAAAGTAATGGATGAACCAAGGTCAAATAGTCTAGGTAGGGAGTGTCAAAACATGTTGGTCGATAAAGAAGGTATAGTAGAATGGAATGGAAGAATGACAAAGTGATATAATGGTAGAATGGTAGGGTGATAAAGAATCATGTTAAGAGGGTTTCCCCCAAGTGGTAAGGTGACTAGCTGGATATGCAACAATGAGAAAAGGAATGGTATGGTACATTTTTATGTTTGGATGATGATTGGTTGTATGTGTTTGGCCTGGGTGTGGTTTTGGATTCTATTATACTTTATAATGTAGAGATGCACATCCTAATCAATAAATGCTACAAAAAAAAAATACTCAATCATGTTAATTGCTAGCCCACACCTCATCTGAATAGCTACTCTATCAATAACTGACTGTAGATTAGGATACCAATGATGTTATTGTGATCTTTTTGATCACTAATTCTATTTCCTTAAAACGTTGAGATAATGTATCTTTGTATCATCTACAAAGGAAAATGTGGCTGTGGATAGTAAATAAAGATAAATTTTAGATGATAGGTTTGATTTGGAAATGAAATGGTGCTTGATAATAGAATGTGGAATGGTTAGGAAATAAATGAAGATCAGGGTTTTTAGGTACACACAATGTTGTTAATTTTGGATTCAACATAACTTTGGATGTGGTGGGGCCAAATAATTCTAAATATGCTCTCAATAGGACCATGATATTTTTCTATTATTTGGTCTTGAGAGTAGCTACCATCTGATTAGGCTATACATTAGAAGTTATATTTATTTTATCCTTGATTTTGTCTTCATCAAGTAGTGAAGAAATTTTTTGCTCACCTATTTGCACCTTGATGATATTTTCACCAATGAAGTTATATTGATTGTTCCATAATGAATTCAAGAAGGTTTCACTAAATAACATTGAATTTTGAATTTGCTTATCTTTTAATGCCTACAAAAAGGTTTCACTAGAAGATGTTAAGTTTAAACTTTTATTGTCATCTAGTGCCTTTGAAAAGGTTTCATTAGGATATTTTTATTATTCTACATAAATTTGGTGTTGGCCTCCTTTCTCTATAACTAATATGTCACCATGAATTTAGTTCAACAAGGTGTGATTCTGTCAGTTCCAATCGAAACTTATGGGAGGTAGAATGTCAATAATATGGTTATGTTTGTTGGTGGTAATGGAATGGGATAAGGTAGCATAATCCTTGTATAAGATACTATGAAAAATTGTGTTGATGTTGAAGTAATCATCCTCAAAAATTTTAGAAGGATCATAAATGTATTCAAATTGATTTATGAGGCATGCATGACCAATATTGTAATAGTCATGAATATATTCTGATTCTGAATCTGATTTCAATTCAAGGGACTCTTAATCTAATGGTAAGAATGATGTTAATTATTATTTTGATGCTAAATCTAATGTCAGTCCAAGAATAGAACTTGAATCTAATTTTGATTCTTCATATGATGGGTACTCTGTTACAATGTTGTCTTGTTGAATGTTTGGTATTGGATAAGTAATGGCTTGTGATGGCATAATGGGATCCATAGAAAGTGAGACTCTTCAATGGTAGGAAAAAGGTCAAGAGATAACTCCTTAGAAATTATCTTGTCAAGGGGAGGCTCAATAAAATAGGCATATGGTCAAGGTAATGATTTGCCCAGAGGTGATTATAATCATTAAGAAGTGACTCAGCAAAGACTGGCTCATCAAAATGATTCTCCTTGACAACAAGTATAGGATTAAAATGTGATTCATCATAGGTTTACTTATCATAAATAATTAGTTTACCATAAACATCTTGGATTGGTTGGTTCTCTTGGCCTTGGTTTCCAATGAATTGAAAAATACTAGTTTTGACTACTTCTTGGTCTGTAAAGTATTGTCTTAGTTGGAGAGGTAATGATTGGATCTATTTTGGTTTGATAATTGGTAGGGTTTTTTTAAATTGGGGAACACATGGCAAAAGTTTAATAATGACCAGTGGTTGGATAGTGGTAGGGAATTGTGGAGGTTGATTACTTGTGTAAACCAAAGGATAAAGTCTTGAAATGGTAACAATAAGGTGGTGTGGAGGTTTATTGATTACACAAGCTAGAGGACTAGGTCTTGGAATGATGAAGGGGCATTGTAGAGCCTGATTGATCACATAAGCCAAAGGATGAGGTCTTAGTATAGAAATGGTATGATTTTGTGGAGCCTGAGTGTTTCTTGCACAAGCTAAAGGATGAGGTCTTAGAAGGATAAGGCTAGGGTGTTATGGATCTTAGTTATTCACACAAGCCAAAGCTGTCAGGATTAGGAGCACAATTGATTACCTTGTATAAGCAACTAAAACATGGTAATCATATTGTTGGTTGATCCCCAACAAGTGGTATCAGAGCCTTGGTTGGAGGTTTAGAGTTTGATATCCAATAATTGGAAGTAACAAGTAACAAGAAATCAGAAACTGTTTGAGTGGGAGAACACAGAATTTGAGAGACAATACAATCTTGTATTCATACTCATCCAGAAAGTCTAGCAAATACAATAAATAAGATGCTACTTCTTCTCACTTTTGAACCTCTGAGGGAAGGTGGATCTGTATCTTCCCACACCTCTAGGACTCCCAATAATTATCGATCAAGAGTTCTCTCTCTCAATTACGGTCACAACAATCAACTCAAACACAAAGTTGTTGTTCACCTACACAAGATGCTTTAATATTCTCTTTGCATAATAATATAGAATCTTGGGTGTTAAATTACTCAAAGTACTTCAAGTAGATCTCCCATGAACTTGCAACACATGGGTGTTGAAAAAACCTACAAATCAAATGATCTTACTTACCATGTAGACTCTCTATTTGTGTAATTGTGTTACTAACAATTCTCCTTCTAAACTTTAGATGTGGATGCAAAATTGTGGCACTCAAGGCTTGGCCACATTAGTGAGAAGGGGATGTCAATTCTTAAGTCTAAAGGTAAGCTTTCAGATTTGAAAAGCATGGATCTAGAATTGTGAGCACTGTGTATTTGGAAAATAGAAAAAGTTTTCTCAAGACTGGGTCTATAAAGAAGAAAAATTTGAGAGACAATACAATCTTGTATTCAACTCATTCAGAAAGAAAATACAATAAATAAGATGCCACTTCTTCTCACACCTCTGAGGCTTGAACAGAACCACATTGCATGCTGATTTGCCTTTAGAGTTTTGGGCAGAAGCTGACACTACAATGTACTTGATTAATACAGCTTTGGATGGTGGAATTCCAAAAGAGGCTTGGACAGGTAAAAAGGTAGATCTCTCTTTTCTCAAAGTTTTTAGTTGTCTTTGTGCACAATAAGTCTATGAGGTGCACATTTATTGGCTATGGCTTAAGATTTTGGTTCTAGGAACTAACTCTGTGATGTTGTTTTCAACATGTATGATCAGCTGAAGAAGCTGAATCAATCTAGGCAGAGCAATAGTGAATTGGACAGGTGATGGTCCAAAAAGCTCATGAGAAAAAGAAATAAACTTGTAGGAAAAAACAGAGACTGACATCAAAGTCGGCAGAATAGAAACTGAGGTCGGTCATACAGAGACCTCCAGGACAGGCACCGGTGTCGGTCAGGTAGAACCAGCATCAGCCAGTAACAGGTTTGGAGGTGACCGAGGTCGGTCACTGTAAGAGAATGGACAACGTGTTGTGAACCAGTCTCAGACACCCATCAGGAGGTCAGAAAGGGTAAGTAAGTAGATCTATTTATTGCATGATGGTGGAGAACCAAAAAGTTTTGCAATACAGGTGGAGTCTAAACCTGGCAGATCAACCAAACATGGGATTTGGTTGAATTGCCAGCTGGTAAGAGAACACTACAGATGGACCTACAGGTTGAAAGAAGGTAGATCATATGAGATATAACAGATTGGTAGTGAAAGGATTTGCACAAAAGCTAGGTATTGATTTTGGTGATCTATTGTTAAAATGACTTCCGGATTGTACTGTCTTTGGTTGCTGTTGAGGATTTGCATCAAGCTAGATGTTAAGACATCATTTCTTCATGGAGATTTGGATGAGGAAATTTATATGGAACAGCTGGAAGGATTTGAGGTCAAAGGTAAGGAGAAGTTAGTGTGCAGATTGAAGAAAAATGGCCTAGAGCTCCTAGACAGTGGTATTTGAAATTTACAGGTTTATGATTGGCTACAGTAGGTGTCAATCTCATTGTGTGTATTTTATGAGATTGGATAATGGTAGATATATTATTATATTGTTGTATGTAGATGATATGCCAGGATTGCAAGCCTTCAAACGTTTACTATGAAGGATGGGAGCAACAATCCTTGGCATGAGCATTAAGAGAGACAGGAAAAATCAGGTTGATATTATTATGTGGACAAGGTGTTGAAATGGTTCTGCATGATGTAAACTAGTAAGCACACCTTTGGCTGGACATTTTATGTTGTGTAAAGAACAATGTCCTAATTCACACGATAGGTAGAGTACATGAGTAAGGTTCCATATTCTTTCGCAGTAGGGAGTTTGATGTACATAGACCAGATATTCAGTGGGAGTTGTAAGTAAGTATATGGCCAATCCAAGTAAGGAACATTGGAAAGCAGTTCAGTGGATCCTTAGATATCTGAGAGGAACCAATAGTAGGCATGCTATGGAGGTTTAGATACTTCTCTACATGGTTATGTAGATTTAGTTGGCAGGTGATTTGGATAACATGTTATGTTTTCACTGTGGAACGGCGGTTAGCTGATATCTAAGTTGCAGTTGTTGCCTTGTCAACCAGAAGCAGAGTATATTGTAGCCATAGAAGACTGACACGGTTCATGGAAGGCTTGGAAGGGAGCATGGAAGTTACAGATTGTATAGTGACAGTCAGAGTGCAATCCATTTGGCTAAGAACTCAGCTTTTCATTGACAACTAAGGCACCACTTCATACAGGTATTGGAAGATGGTGATTTTAGCAGATAGGAATCCTCTGATATGTTAACAAAGCTGGTTGAAGTTGAATCTTCATTCAATTTTTATTGGCATGATTGAGTTGAAGATTAGAAGATGTTGCTTACAGGTACCATCTCCAAGTGGGAGATTGTTAAGGTGTGGAGCCTAAAAGCTTCACTGAGCGCATTACAAAGTTGCAGGTTTACATAGTCATCGGCATCGGTCAGGAGCGACTGACATCGATCAAGTGTAGTTGAAGAGACACTGACATCAATAGAGGATCGGCCGACGTCGGTCACAGGTAAGCAGGCAGGAACCAGCGTCAGTTACCTGTGCGTCTAGAATGCTATTTCTGAGGATAGAAGTGAGTGTTTGCATGATGAGTTTAAGTCTTAGTCTTAAGTTCACGTTTCTATTATTAGCAAGATTATTTTTAGAGCCCTTTTTCAAGAGGCTTAACTATTGGTTGTAAGTGCATGCTCATGTCTCCTAATTCTATATGTAGAATTAGATCTTCTTAGCTTAGTGTGATTATTGTAGTAGTTCATTGTATGTGAATGTTGAAGAATAGTACAGAGTTGTATCAATCCAGGTTGTTGGAATTGATTGTACTTGAGAAAGATAGCTCTTAAGGGATAGAGATCTAGAGAGAGATCTTGTGCATCTGAGAGAGGTGTGGAAGAAAGAAGTTTCTTTAATTGTATTCCTTTTATAAAGAGTTTAATACAAGTTTTCAGGGTGGTTTCTTGTATCTCTTGTTCTTTGCTATTATCTGATTCTAGTTACTTATCTATCTAATTTAATTTCATGGTTTATTGCTCTCATAAGTGTAATCATATTGTTGGTTGATCCCCAACAGATTGATCACATAAGCCAAAGGATGAGGTCTTAGTATAGAAATGGTATGATTTTGTGGAGCCTTGTTTCTTGCACAAGCTAAAGGATGAGGTCTTGGAAGGATAAGGCTAGGGTGTTATGGATCTTGGTTATTCACACAAGCCAAAGCTGTCAAGATTAGGAGCACAATTGATTACCTTGTATAAGTAACTAAACATAGAATTTAACTAGAAGTAACAAGTAACAAGAAATCAAAAACAACACAGAATTTGAGAGACAATACAATCTTGTATTCAACTCATCTAGAAAGAAAATACAATAAAGAAGATGCCACTTCTTCTCACACCTCTAAGGCTTCCCACACCTCTAGGACTCCCAATAATTATTGATCAAGAGTTCTCTCTCTCAATTATGGTCACAACAATCAACTCAAACACAAAGTTGTTGTTCACCTTCAACCAGTCAGTATCACTACTGCTAGTACACAAGTACTCAAAGTACTTCAAGTAGATCTCCCATGAACTTGCAAAAACCTACAAATCAAATGTTCTTACTTATCATGTAGATCTAACATGATCATGCACAACCTACAGATCAACCTGGTTTTGCACAACTACAAACCTAGATCTTAGAATTGGAAGGATTTCTTCCTTGCCTTAATTACAATACAGTGCCATGAGTCTATTATATAGATCTCATGTAAACAATAATTAGACTCCTAATTACAATAATTAGACATGTAACTCAAGACCAAAAATTGGCCTTTTACATGCAAACAATTGGTTTGTTAACAAACTATTCGTGAACTAACAGTTTTGGAACCACATAGGCGACTGACATCAATCACTGTCTATCTGGAGATGATCGACGTTGGCCAATCTCTGACTAATGTCAGTATCTTCCTATCCACCCCTGACCGACATTGGTTGGCCTGACTAATGCTGGTGACTGTGACACTTAACAACCTCCTCCATGTTTGCATATAGTGAAGCTTTTAGCTCCACAACCTAACAATCTCCCACTTGGAGATAAATAGCTACACCTATACCTGTACCTGTACTTCATCTAATTTGTTTCCTAGCTTGTATCCCTCTTTAAGATCAATCTTGAAGACCAACCACCACATATCTTGTGGTACAACACCTGTCATCCAAGTAACTTGCCACATCCAAACCTACATACCCATGTAGAGAAGTCCCTGACCCTGCATAGCGTGAATCCCTACTGCTGGTCCCTCTCAGATACTTGAGAACCCACTGAACTTCTCTCCAGTTCTTCTTTCCTGAATTGGCCACAAACTCACTGACAACACCTACTACTAGGGCAAAATAGGTTTAGTACACATGTACTTAACCTCATCATGTGAATTGGGACACTATTCTATGAACTATCCATCCATAGGTGTACAAACTGGTTCTGCATCCCACATCTTGAACCTCACCACTACCTTATTCACACGATCATCTGGAGACAAAATAAACTTGTGACCTTCCATGTCTCTAGACACACTCATGCCAAAGAATTTCACTGCTCCCAAATTCTTCATGACATACCACTGAACTAACTTTACTTTTAGTTCAACAACTCCTTGCATGTGTGACCCTGTAACAAGCATACACACCACATACAGTAACAGGATAATGTCATGACCATTATCTAACCTGGTAAAGAAAACACAATGGTTATAATGACATTGACTAAAGCCATGCTTTGTCATACACCTATCAAACCTGTACCACTATCCTGTAGCTTCCTCAAGACCATATGACCTAGCCTTCTGTCTCACGTGTCCATCCTCTCTCTTCTTTAACCAAGGAATCCATTCATCTTTTAGTGCTTTCTTTCCGATTGGCAACTCTACCAAATCTCCCATTTGGTTCTGCATCTTAGGAATCAAATTCCTCATTCATGCCATGCTCCCACTGTTTCCTAGATCCTACCTACTCTACAGTGAGTAACAAGTATAAAGAAGGGGAATAATGAATTTGAGGCTTACTTACCCTTTCAGTCCTCCACATGGGCATTTGAGACTCCTTGATAGCTTGATGTCCACCCAAAATCCATTCCTGGTTGACCCTGGTCTATACCTGACCGATGTCGAATCTACCTGATCGCTGACACCAATTTCCTAACCGACATTGGTGTCCTCCTGGTCACCGATGTCAATTCCCTGACTGACATCGGTAGCCACCTACCCAACACCACTGACTTTGCCTGTCTGCACATGACTAATGTCGGTATTTATCTATTCGATGTTGGTTCCCCCTGACTGATGCCGATAACTGTGTTCTCTTGTGAGTGATGACTTTTACCTGTGAGCTCTCTTTGGATCAAAACCCTGTCTAAACTATCCTACTCAGATTTATTCAACCTTTTCCACTTAATTCTATCCATCATCTGCTACATGAACACTAAGGATTTCCAGTTCTTAAGTTTGTCAAAGACATCTGACTTCCTCTTAAGAACATGCATCTCCTTCTTACTCATGTGACCAAGCCTACAAAGCCATGTCTTCGCAATATAAAGAGAATCAATAATATAAGTAGATAGATAAAGGATACCTAGTTTCTTACCACCAGCTAATTCAAGTGCATCCACTGTGAGAGTTCCTATGCATCTCTCATCACCCAACTTTCCTAAAGCAATTAGATTCCTCTTCAGAACTAGGACCTGCATGACATCCTTCAACACCCATGTGTTGGCCGTCTGTAATTTCAGCCGCACTTCACCTTTGCCAACAATTTGACAAGGCTCACCAACCCCTAAATAAATCTTTCCAAAGTCTCCATGAACCTTAACATGGAAAAATACTCTATTTGGGGCTGCATGGAAAGAGGCAACAAAATCTATAAACTAATATTCTACTTTATCCAAGGAACATAAAAGAACAACCAGTGTAATAATACTTGCAACACATGCTTTTTTATTTCCTTCATGCTGATCTTCAACTGACTAATAATATTTCTTTACTTGCTCTTTCTTTCCATAACTCCTTAATTGATAATTCTTGCCATTAAACTTCTCCATTCTAAGCTTACTTTCTTCTGCCATTTCTATACTCCCACTCAATCAAAAACCCCTGAGAGTGACCTGTAATCAACAAACACTTAACACACTCTAAAACCAAGGTGTTAATAAACCTGCTCCTGTAATCCTAGCTCTGATATCACTTTGTCAGGATTAGGAGCACAATTGATTACCTTGTATAAGCAACTAAACATGGAATTTAACCAGAAGTAACAAGTAATAAGAAATTAGAAACAACACAAAATTTGAGAGACAATACAATCTTGTATTCAACTCATCCAGAAAGAAAATACAATAAAGAAGATGCCACTTCTTCTCACACCTCTGAGGCTTTCCACACCTCTAGGACTCCCAGTAATTCTTGATCAAGAGTTCTCCCTCTCAATTATGGTCACAACAATCAACTCAAACACAGAGTTGTTGTTCACCTCCAACCAGTCAGTATCACTACTGCCAATACACAAGTACTCAAGTTACTTCAAGTAGATCTCCAATGAACTTGCAACAACCTACAAATCAAATGATCTTACTTACCATGTAGATCTAACATGATCATGCACAACCTCTAGATCAACCTGGTGTTGCACAACTGCAAACCTAGATCTTACAATTGGAAGGATCTCTTCCTTGCTTTAATTACAATATAGCTCCATGAGTCTATTATATAGATCTCATGTAAATAATAATTAGACTCCTAATTACAATAATTAGACACGCAACTCAAGACCAAAAATTATCCTTTTACATGGAAACAATCTGTTTGTTAACAAACTGTTCATGAACTAATAGTTCTGGAACTGCACAAGCGACCGATGTCTGTCGTTGTCTGTCTGGAGATGACCGATGTTGGCAGCTTCCTATCCACCCCTGACCAATGTCAGTTTCCCTGATCAACACTGATGACTATGACACTTAGCAACCTCCTCCATGTTTGCATACAGTGATGTTTTTAGCTCCACAACCTAACAAAAGCATCCAAGTCTTCCTCCTAAATCATATCATCTCAATAGGGGTCTTGATTTAGATTGTAAGCCAATTCTTATCTTCATTCTTTGTATTGATGATTATAAGGAGGGTATGGATCCATCTCCCATACAACATTATCTGTAGCTGGGTCTTCAACAAATTTCTCCTCACAAACAACTTCTTCCTCAAAGAGGTGATGATTATAGTCAATTTGTGTGGTCATTCTATCATAATTTGGATTCTATGTGAGTTCACCATAAGTGTAGCTAGGCATATCCACATTAATGATGAAATCTCCAAAACAAAAAAGGCTGAGAGTTATACAAACTCTAAAAAATAATGTTTGAAAAGAAAAATAGGTTCAAACTTGGTCTAACTTGGTCGAAGGTGGTGGAGTTGTATCTCCAAAAACCATGGTTTGAAAGTGGAGATATATCTCCAAAATGGTTTGTGCTAAGACTTGGAATAAAATATTTTAATGTCAAAATATCTAACATCAAATGTAATAAACACAAAAAGTCAAGAATCTGAACAAAAATTAGCATGCCAAAGTCTAGGCCAAAGTGTTCCAAATAAAGTCTAAACTAAGAAAGGGAAAAGAGTCTTTAGGTCTTTTATCTAAACACAGAGTCAAAAGATAGGCTCAAAAAGGATGTGCTAGGACTTTTGGCCAAATGGCATAAGAATCTAGACTTGAAACAAAGGTATGATGTGATTTGATTTAATCTACAAATTTGGAACAACTTTAACATAGACTCGACACATGGTATCAAACATAAACATGATCAGTTGGTATAAGCCATAAGGTAAAAGGCTCTTGGAGAAAGGCTATGTTCTCCAAAACAAAGGCATAAACAATGATTAGGATAGGATTTGAACTAACAAACAATAGTTTTCAAATTTGGGTTATCAATTAACCAAATTTATGCAACCCAAAAGAGAAATATTTGTGTATCAACCCCTATGAAGTGAGGCCTAAATAGAAATCAATCATGTTTGAATTAAAACTTGACAAGGTTAATTGAAAACTCAATGTTTAAGGACTAATATTTTGATGACCAAACAAGCTAGATAATATTGGATATCATAACAGTGCATGAACAAGGTCCAAATGGCATACATGACATGGTTTGAAATAATGATTTTTGATACAAGGTAAACAAGTCTTGAAATAAATTGAGCAACATAATGGTGTTAGCATGATCTAATGATGTGATCAATATTCTGTTTCAAAAATTCAAAATGCATAAACTTGATAATGATTTGGGCATCATAATGGTACCTATTTAATTTAAGTGACACACACAGAAACAAGTTTAGAAATTTTTTTAAGGCACAGGTGTGGTGTAAAATGACTGAATAACGACTCTTTAGGCAAGAGTGACATATAAAAAAATTGATTTTTGACATGGTTTAAATAAACATATTACTTTTAGTCTCAAAACACCAAGCAAGAAAAATATAAGTGACTAAATGCAAATAAGCATAACATAATAAATCCTATCAAGGGTGTGGTAATGTGGGGTTGACTAAAACTATTTGGTTTTCGATTATCTAGATGGATCCCCTATCTACCAACTTTGATGTTAGAAAATAAGAGAAAAAACATGTCATTTAGGTCCATGTCATATGGATTATTATATAAAGGTCTTTCCCTTTTTACAACTACTACATCTATCACTCACTCATTATAGTGTGATGTCTAACATGGTCAAATGTCCCAGGATTAGCCTCTACTAATGGAGATGGTTTAACTACTCAAACCATCATCCTAGTGAGGGTATCCTAATTTATATACCCCACCCCCCCTACCCCCCATGGAGAGGGGTTGAAGATAATGTTGGGAGATGAATGCCCAGGTCAAACATTCCCTATATAATTTATGGGAGGCATTGAAGTCCCCCTCAAAAGCCAAAATGTGTAAAATAAAAACTAAGTAAAATAGATTTATGGTTGTTTTTATATCACCTAAGTCACATGAGTCCTAGGGAGAGCCTTCACAACATCTCTTTTATGCCTTTGGACTAAGGCAATTTGTAATAAAGATGGAACTTTTGATCCCACAAGTTCCCTATAGGGGATGGGGGGGAACATACATGCGCAACTTCCTTTTTACACAAATAAATCTATCTAAGAAAATAATAAATAACTTTCACAAAATAAAACTTTGAAGTGAGTTCAATTTTAAATCAATAAAATGAAATATTTGGTGGTATTCTTTGTCCCCTTGGCCTTAAGTTGAAAAACTTTGAAAGAACAACAACAAAACTATTAAAGTAAACACCCTAAAAATTTATTTAACCACCAAATGAAAGATTCCTAATTATTTTTTAAAAATCTAAAAGAGGTTTAAAAAGACTTAATAAGACATGATTTGGTCACTTTTTAAATAGGTCCTGCAAAAAAATTGTCCGAGTTTTATTTTGATTTGAAGATCTTTTTCAATGAGACAAGGCACTTTGGTTTAAGTGCTCTTAGGTTTGTGTTTTTATAAAACAAAGTGACCATTGGTGGTCACTATTTGACCATCATTGATTCTTACCAAACCAATGGTAGTTGATATTTTACCAATCATCGGTGGTTGAAACCAAATTTTTGGTGGTTACCTATCGATTTAAAGACATCAACATACGTGGACAAAAAGAGCAATTGTTAGCTTGTTAGAACAAAAATATTTAAAAGGAAATATTTTATATCATAAAATAAAACCAAAATATAGACTTAAACATCTAAATTGTTAGTAATAAGTTGAATTAAAGCTCAAAAAAATGAAATATTTAAAATGGGTTTTCCTCTACCACCCAACCGTTGATAGTTAAACCTGATCATCAATGGTTGTACCTAACTATTAGTGGTTGCCCCTAACTATAATTGGTCCCTATGTAAACCTGTGAAGATGAAATACAACCAAAAAAAGTTAGAAAATCAATTTAAAAATGTTTTAAGCCTCCAAATCTTAGTTTAAGACTTGCACATTGATATTATTGGTACATGGGATGCATTGGGTCCCACTGGGCATGCCATTTATGAACATATAAATTTGATAAGGGGAAATTAGTATAGTGTTAGTGTATGAAATCAAAATCCAAAACAAATCACACTTATGCTAACACCTTATGCCTAAATCTTTAGGGGAGCTTAGTAAAAAACATGCATATGAAAACAACTAAAACATGAAAGAAACATTCATTCACCTTCCTTGGAGATTCCAAATGGTAATTAGAGTAGCTTTCTCAGCTTATGATTCAAAAGGATTCAAAAATGGAGCTTTGGTTAGCCTCCACCTCCTCTTGGAATCATGTTCATGCTTGGATTTTGGCTTTGGCTTGGTTTGGAATGGCTTGTCTCAATATTTGGGCATAATAACACTATGTCAAAATATGGCTTGAATCTATTTGGGCATGGTAACTTTGGCTTGAGAGGGATTATAATTATGAGTGTGAGACCTTTTATTTATAGATTTTATCATTTGATTAGAATGAACCTGAACTATTTATCTCAAGATGAAGATGTGTGGCTAAGAATCCATTCAATTTTGGAGGCTAAAATCAATAAATACTCTCGTAAATATTTGGGATAAAGAAGCATTAATGAGTTATGGGAGGGCTTAATCAGATATTTATGAGATTTATGACTTGTGGATGCCACTTCATAGAATGTTGTCACTTGATGATGCAAAAACTCATAATCAATTTCCATAAATAAATAATCAATAACCTCCATGGAAAATCCATTTAAGCTCTTGATTCAAATTAAATAACTTTAAACATAATTAATCAATTTTGGTGCAAATCTTTGGAAATTGGTGCACAAATTAATAAAATTGGTCAAAATATCATATTATTTACTTGAAATTTATTTGGATTAGAATTAGAAGGTGATATTAGATGTGTTGGAACCTTTATCCCATTTAGGATGTTTCCAACACAAAATAAGAAGGGTGCATGTCTTGTGCAAGAAATTTTGGTAGAAAAGAGCAATCTAGAGCACCCAGGTGCGAAATCATCATTTTGACTCAATTTTTTTTTATCAAAGCTATCTATCTCATAATATGTGTTTCCCTATTTAGGGATACATTGTCCAAAATCATCACTTTTATATGATAAATTCAAATTATTTAGCATGTTTTAGTATTTTTAGGCCAAATTATAATATTTTCTAGAAATTGGTTTGAAGCTTGGTTGGAGGTTATTCATGGCCACTTTTAGGTGTTTAAATCAAGATTGTCTTGTTGCTAAGGGATATTCACAAGGAGTAGATTATGAAGAAACATTTTCTCCTACAACAAAAATGGTAACATTCAAAATATTCATTTCAATTAATGTTCAATTTGGTTGGTAGGTATATTAGATAGATGTAAAGAGTGATTTTATGAAAGGATACTTAGAGGAAGAGGTTTACATGGTATAACCACAAGGATTTAAAGTTCTTGGAAAAGAGCATATAGTTATTTTGTTAGTCAAGTCCTTGTATGGAGTTAAGAAGGTTTCTCGAGCATAATATTTCAAAATAGATAAATATCTTAGAGAGTCTAGTTTTATAATATGTGATGCGAGATCTATTTTATATGCTAAATTAGTTGGTGATGGCATAATTATTCCAATTGTATATGTTGATTATCTTTACATCACTATAATCAATAATTATTTTATTAAACATGTGAAATCTAACATATGTTATGTGTTTGAAATGACTGATGTTGGCTTCCTTCAATATTGTCTAGGTGTAGAGTTTTTACACTATTGCAATTTTGGTTATATAATCTTTGTATCCAAAAAACATATGCCAAATCCTTATTAGAAAAAAATAGAATTCATGATTATAATATAGTAACTACACATATGGAAGTTGGGACAAAAATTTAAACTAACACTAAATCACCACTGGTCAATAAAATAGTGTATCGACAATTAATATATAGTTTGGTTTATCTTACTACTAGTAAAAAAAGATTTGTGTTTTGAATTAAGCTACACTTATTACTTTATGGATAAACCACATGAAGAACATTGGAAATATATAAAATATGTTCATAGATATGTCAAAGGCACCCTTTAATTTAGCATTTAACATAATCAATCTATTGATTTTGAGCTAATAGGGTATACTATTTTAGATTGGGTAGTGTTAGCAATCTAGATAAAACCCAATAAAGGTCATATTTGTTCATGTTTGACCTATACTTGGAATAACATGGGAATGGTATAAGGCTTTGGGATACCTATAACTAGACCATACCTCTAGGATTTTTTATGAGGCTAGCTCCTTAGATTTTATAATTTAGACATTTATTTATGAAACCTAAAATTGGTTGAAATGAAAAGAGTCAAGAAATTTGCATAAAGTAAAATGTATTATAATATGTGATGATACACCAAGAATTTATCAGATCCACTCTTGAACTTAGATTCTTTATCACAATAATGGACTATGAAAGAAGCTAATGCAATGCTTACTATAGTTTTTGTGCAAAAATATTTCATATAGAGGTTAGTTTGATATACTCAGACTAGGAAGCAATGAAAATAATGTCTAGTTAAAAACACTTAAATTAGGTTGTCCACTATATTCTTGAGAGATCAATTCTAAGACACATTATATGACTTGTAAATAAAGTTAGTAGTACTTAGGTTGAGCTTGGACATGTAAAAAGAATATAAAAATCACATTTTCATATTAAACAAACACAAAACACTAAATAAAGATTAGAAACTGATTGAAAAATACTCTATTCACTACTCCAAGAGGGTTTGAAAATAATTTTGGTAGAGTCTAGTCATACTAGCCTGAAGGATACAACACAATAGCTCAAAGACTATCTTTATAGAAGAAAGGAAGAAAGAGAGAGGGAGTTTTGGCACTCAAAAGGGAACCAAACAAGCTCAAATCCATTTTAAATTTTTTTATAGATGCCTATATAAATTAAGCACATTCCAGCTTCCTGATTGATCTAGGTCACTCCAATCTATTGTATCATTACATTATTATCTTAGTGATGCTCTATGGTGGTTGAAATAGCATGATCAAGTTATTTTTATCCAAGTTCCAACATCAATGTAGTTATAACAATTAGATCCATCTACTAGAGTTTTGTCTTGTTATTAACTACTCCCTACTGGTTTGTTGCGACATGCAAGAGTGGAGAGAAGGGTCACTTTCATGCAACTGACTTTGGTGATAAAATTGTTAAAGTCTACGTATCTACCTTCATTTTCCATGCCATCTACCACTTGTTACTCATTATGAGGACTAGATTCTCATATCTTAAAATTAATAGAGCTACATCATCTATACTTTAAGTGATGGTTCATTGAGTCATGACTATGTTTGAAGGATGAGAAACCCCTACCATATCTAATTTATATACCCATACATAGTCTTAATGGCACTATTTAATCCCAAAATATCTGCTCCTAGCCCAAATTGGATCATGTTCGAGCTTAGTTCCATTCATACTTGCTTACCTTGGTCAAAAACTAACCCTTCAACCTCTATCTAAGTCATTTGGGTTCGCCTTCATTTGATTTTCCATTAGAAAATAAATTATATCATTAACCTCTTAACTCATCTTTATCCATTGATCTACCTAATGTGAATGAATTTGATCTATAAATTCTTTTCTAGGACTCATGTGCTTATGGCACTTGTCAATCAGGGCTTTATTCATAGGCTTTGCTAACTCTTTGACTTGCTCATGTGTTATTGATTTTGAATTTATGATTGAATGTGAGCCATTAATTTGTCTAGGCCCATTATCTTGCCTTTACCCACTCACCATTAGATTTGATCTAGGCACTCAAAATTTGGACACTTGTCAAGCTTAAACTTAGTTGAGGACCCCTTTGATAGTTTTTGAGTGCATACGGCTATTTCATGAGCTCATATTTTGATGTTCACATAATCATATTTGGCATCTGTGTGAATGTATTTTACATCTACATGACTGTTACTAAGATATTTTAACTTCAACAGTCATTTACCATGGTTTGAATTTAACATCTATGCACTCATCACTTTATGTCCATAGGAACATCTATGACATCTAAATGACCATCAATCTTTGGGCCCTAATGTATGACTGTTGAGATTGATTTTGATGTTTGCACACTTGTCATCACTCTGTTAGATCAACTTTGTTGAAATAAATTGGTCAATGTAATTATGTCTTTGAGGAAATTATTACAAAATAATTTCCTTGAAAGAAACTACTTATTCAAGAATTTTGCATGGGGCTATTTTTCTCAATCCTTTTATATCTCAGTGACTTTCTCTAAAGGAATTTGTTGGTGGCTCTTCTATATTGAACAAAATGTCTAGTGAAATTTTTTCAAGACAATTACCTAAAATAATTAAGTCTACCTTATCTTTGCCTTGGACAATTTCTTATGGACAAAATGTATAATAGAATTCATGCCTTTGGGATCTCTATCTCAGATAAAATGTTCAAAATAAATCCTACTTAGTATTTTGCCTCAGAACAAAAACTCTAAAATAATTATGCCTTTGGGAAAATTCTCCTGAATAAATTTATTGAAAGAACTTATGCCCTTGTACCTTTTATTGGCACTATTATCTTCGGGCTTTTTGCAAAGGGCACTTTGTTAAAAAATGACCCTTTGGAATTTTTTTATTGGCCCCTTTCTTTAAATAAATGACCCTTCATGGGAATCATGTAGGACAATTTACTAAGAAAAATACCCTTTGGGATTTTTTTATTGGACATTTTATTAAAGCAATGGCCCTTTGAAACTTTGTTTTGGTTACTTTATTGAAAGAGATACCCTTCAACCTTTTTGCTTGGGACATTTTCCTGAGAAACTGACCCTTTAGGATTTTTATTTTGGAAATATTTCTATGGGCCTTGTGTTTCAAACAATTTGTCTGAAATAAACCTACCTTAGAAAATTTTGTCAAACATATTCCACAAAAGAATTATTCCTTCGATAAAATTATGCAGACAATTTTCTCAAAAGAAATCTAACACTTAGCTTGAAAAATACCCTTTGGGATTTTTGTTTGATCCACTTTGTCAAAGAATGATCCTTAAAAAAAGTCTTTTGGATCAATTTCTCTGAAAGATACCCTTCAAAACTTTTGTCTAGGACTTTCCTTAAATAAAATACCCTTTGAGAGATTTGTTTCAGACAAAATGTCCAAAACAATTCCTGATACTTATCCAATAAACCTAAACTAAATCTCCCAAAAGAATTTAATACTTAGCCAAATAAAGTGGATCAATTTCTCTGAGATAATTTTGAATGGTCTAACACTTGGCCAAAGGTTGAAATATTTGGCTATGTAAACTTAGGCTTTTTCTGGACATGTTCTTAAAACTATCAACATCATGAAAACCTACTTGGATTCCTCCACTTACAATGTTGATCCTGATTCTAAGTCACCTGATCCACTCAACAATTAGGACCCTACTCATCTATTTAAACCAAGAAAAATCTTGGTATGTGGGCCAAAATGGACAACATTTATAAATACTTCCAAAAAAAAAATCTTGAAGGGTTAATTTTTTAGGAAAGTGTCCCAAATAAAAAGGCTGAAGGGTATCTCTTTTGGGAAAGTGACCAAGACAAAGTTTTGAAGGGTCATTGCTTTGAAAAAATTTCCTATATAAAAATATTTAAGGGTATTTTTATTAGTAAAGTGTCCTATATGATTCCCCTGAAGGGTCATCAAGAAAGGGGCCAATAAAAAAATGCAGAAGGGTCATTTTTTAGTAAAGTGTTGTTTGTGAAAAGCTTGAAGACAAAGGTTCCAACAAAAGGTACAAGGGCACAAGTTCTTTTAGGAAATTTATACATTACAATTTTCTTGAAGGCATAATTCTTTTATAATTTTTATTCTGAGGCAAAGGACTATGTATGATTTCTTTCACACTTTTTTTCTGAGACATAGATCCTAAAGGCATGAATTCTATTGGACATTTTGTTTGTAAGAAATTATTTGAGGTAAAGATAAGGTAGACTTAATTATTTTGGGCAATTATCCTCTGATAATTTTCTTGGACATTTCATCCAATGTAAAAGAGTCACCAAAAAATTCCTTTAGAGAAAGTGGCTGATAGACAAAAGGCCCAGGAAAAATAACCCCATGCAAAAGTCTTGAATAAGCAAATTATTTTATCTTGCAACAATTTACCCAAAGATATAATTACATCGACCAATTTATTTCAAAAAAATGATCCAATAGGGTGGTGATAGTTGTGCAAACATGAAAATAAAGCTCAATAGTTATCTATTAGGGCCCAAAGATTGATGGTTATACACACATCATTGACATTCTCGTGGATGTTAGTTGATGGGTACACAAATGTCAAATTTAAGCCATGGAAAATGATAACTGAAGTTTAAATATCTCAATGATCGTCATATGGATATCTAATATATTCATGCAAATTTCAAATACAGTTGCATGGACATCAAAATTAGATCTCATGAAATAGATTTTTGCATTCATAAATCATCAAATGGGTCCCAACTAAGTATAATATTGAAATTCTTTTAAATCTCAAGTACCCAAATCAAATCTAATGGAAAGCAAGTAAATATAGGATAATGGGCCTAGATATATCAATGGTTCATGTTCAATCATGAACTCAAGATTAATAACACATGAACAAGTTAAAAAATCAACAAAACCTGAGAGCAAAGGCATGATTGACACGTGACACAAGTACATGAGTCTTGACAAATAATCTATGGATCATGTTCATTTACATCAGGTAGATCAATAGAGTGAGATGAGTCAAGGGATCAATGATCTGATTTAGTTTCTAATGGAAAATTAAAGGAAGGTGAGCCCAAATGACTTAGATAGAGGTTAAAGGGTTAGTTTTTTACCAAGGTGAGCAAGTATGAATGGAACTAAGATCAAGCATGATCTAGTTTGGGACAAGAATGAATATTTGGGATCAAATGGTTCCATTAAGACTTTAGGTAGATATATGAGATATGGTAGGGATTTTCATCCTTTAAACATAGTCATGACTCGATGAACCACTACTCAAAGTATAGATGATACAACTCTATCAATTTGAAGATATGAAGATCTAGTCCTCATAATGAATAATAAGTGGTAAACGGCATGGAAAATAAAGGTAGATATGTAGAATTCAATGGCTTCATCTCCAAATCCAGTTACATGAAAGTGACCCTTCTCTCCACTCTTGCATGCCATGACAAACTAGTAGGGAGTACTTAACAATAAGACAAAACTATGATAGATGGATCTGATTGCTATAACTGTATTGATTCCAAAACTTAGATAAAAACAACTTGATCTCGCTACTGTAGACACTATGGAGCATCACTAAGAGAATAATGTAATGATACAATGGACTAGAGTGACCTAGATCAATCATGAAGATGGAAGGAGCTTAATTTACAGAGGTAATTATAATAAATTTTCAAATGGATTTGAGCTCATTTGATTCCCTTTTGAGCACCAAAACTCCCTCTCTCTTACTTCTTTTCTTCTATAAATTCAGACTTTGAGCTATTGTTTTGCATCCCTTAGGATGGTATGATTAGACTCTACCAAAATTATATTCGAGGCCTCTTGGAGTAGTGAATAGAGTATTTTATAGTTATTTGCTAATCTATATTTAGTGTTTTGTGTTTGTTTAATATTTAAATGTGATTTTTATCTTCCTTTTGCATGTCCAATCTCAACCTAAGTGCTAAAAACTTTCTTTACAGGTCATATAATGTGTCTTAGCATTGATCCCTCAAGAATATAATGGATAACTAAATTTAAGTGTCTTTAACCAAACCTTATTTTCATTTCTCCCTAGTCTAAGTATATCAAACTGAACTTTAAATGAAATACTATTGCACAAAAACTATAGTAAGAATTGCATTAGATTCTTTCATAGTCCATTAGTGTGATAAAGAATCCAAGTTTAAAAGTGGATCATAAAAATTCTTGGTGCATCACCACATATTATAATAGGTTTTAATTTACACAAATTTATTGAATCTTTTCACCCCAACCAGTTTTAGGTTTCAAAAATAAAGGTCTAAATTATAAAATATGAGGAGCTAGCCTCATAAAGAATCCTAGAGGTCTGGTCTAGTTATAGGCATCCCACATCCTTAGACCATTCCCATGTTAGTCTAGGTATGGGTTAGACATGAACACATATGACTTCTATTGGGTGTTATTTGGATTGCTAACAATTCTGACATGCTCAATGGGACCCAAATTCAGCCATTGGAGTATAAGTTTAAAACATACTCATCTTTAGATCTAGTTTTCAGTACTCCTTTTCCCCTATATCAAGGTTAAAGGTATATTGTTGTTAATAATTTGAGTTATCTTCATGATTTTATATAGGCTATGGTAGTTAATAGAGAAGAATTCTTTTATTCTTCTCCTTACCAATAGTTCCAGTATGATCCTCATGACCCAGGTCAATCCTATCATAATCCATACCAACCATATGATGATTACAAAAAGCTTCATCAATAGTATGAAATATCATATCAGTCTTATAAAATCCCTCATGACTCTTGTTATCCTTTTGATCAACCCAATCCAACCCCTAAACAATCCATCTCAAGCTTCAAGAAAGCTCTATTTGGCTATGAGAAAGAGATGATAAGCATAGACACTAAGAAAATATATGTAATGGAAAATATAGAACATAAGATAAAATTTATAGTAGGCTAAAGAGGTATGTTCAAATTTCATAAGGCAAGGACATTCAAAGTTTAATTTTAATATTCTAAACATTAGAGGTCTAATAGTAAATATTGAAGAGAGGTTAGTGGTTTATGAGAAATCCTAGGATCCTCCTAATCAATAGTATGTTCCCATAGAACTACCTTTTTCCCTTTATGATAATGAAGTTGATGTTTATCACAACTCTCAAGAGTCAATCTAAACCTTGCCTATATTTCCTACTTGGAAGTCTATCCAGGAGAGGTCTCAGGAAGTTGAAGAAGCTTGTTATGCGGAGACTAATTTTTAGATTGTAGAGATTATACATGAGCCTACATCTTCAAGTTTGTGGGAAGAGATACCTAATGATATAATTTATGATTTTGAGGCTAATCTATCTAAATAGACTGAGCTTATAAATCAACATCTATAGTATTCAATGGTAGCTTCAAAGTCAACACAGTAGCAAATTCCTTCTTTCACACCTATAGCTATTAAAAGTATAGAAGAAAAATTTCATAAACCTAAGTTCATGACTTAGAATCAGATACAAAAATATAGAGGGAAATAAAAACATTCAAGAATGCTTTAATATATTGAGTTCAAGAGCAAACTAGAGATTATTCATCCTCCACTCATTTCTCCTTAGAAGCCAAAGTCCTTTCCTTCATGAAAAGCTATTCAAGATACAGTGCAATAAAGAGAGAAGGTGAAGGTGATCCAAGAAGAACAACCTCAAGAGGAAAATCAAGCATCTATGTTAACATCTCTAGACCTTTCTCATCTTGTTGAGTAATTTTAGAGATCTACTATGCCAATACTAAATAAGGAGCCTATCCTATTTTAAAGCATGGCTTTAGTCAATTGAGGAAGTTGTAGCTAAGGTAGATGAAGATGAAAGAGTATTGCATGATCAAAAAGAGGACATCATCATAGACACACCCAGTTTCAATTAATGGACTGATACAATCTCATAATCTATTCAATAAAGTGAAATCAAAGAGGTGGTTATTGTGATAGAAGATTAACTAAGAATAGTTGATGAAATTCAATAGGAAGACACTTCAATTATACAATTTGAATTTATTTTCCATGAGCTTATTGACCACATAATAGATGGAATCCATCATGAAGAGGAGATGATTGAAAAATATGAGCTTTAGGATATTCTACATGAAGGAGATAAGATCCATGAAGAAGATCAGATGTCATTCTCGACAAAAGATAAAAATGAAGCTAGTGCAGTTGATCAAGAACCTTCATATAACTCCACACAAAAAGTAGATATATGTGATCAATATGTTTCAAATGGTAAGAGTATTGATGAATTTCATGTCCTTTTAATTGATCACAATGAAAAAGCCTTTTAGGATGACCTGGAGAGATTTTGTGCAAAGTTTGATAATTCATCTCTACCTCATATGAAGATTGAGGAATGTTCTATAATGAGTACTATTGCAATTTTTCATCAAGAAGAAACTAAATAATTATAGCCAAGTCTGAATACTTATTAAGAAGCTAAATATTTTGACCAGCCACTACTTCAAAAGGATCATAATGAATACATCAATCTAAGTATGCCTACTAAATTACCAATCCAACATTCTTAATGCAATAAAAAAGAGTTTGGGAAGAGGATGATTGGGTCTTGGATCCATTTATTCAATCCCTACACCTAAGAATGGAGGTTAGAATCACATCTACATCATCAAGAATACATGAACATCTAATTTCTCTTTGCTACAAAAGAGAGCTATCAAGAGATGGAAAACCTATTTCAAGGTTCCATGGTGAACCAATAATCTTTCTTTTTGACCTAGGAGGAAAGGTACATGTAATTTTAAGCTATACATATTAGGATAGGTCTCTTTTTCCTCCAAGTGCTTTTGTACATTGATGTTTTTAGTTGATCTATTTGTTGTTTAAGTTGTTACTTTATATTTTATTTCTTGGTTATTATTCCACCACCCCCCCTCCCCTCTTCCCCCTTACTCACAAAAGTGTTTTAAAAATTCAAGTAAAGTTTATTTGTAAGTATATTTTCATTTGATTAGTCATTATATACAAGCTTGATCAATGTCTAGGTTTCATGACCAGCAGGCTGGTCAAGCCAATTGAATCACCAGAAATGTTGGCCATTTTGGCCCACATACCAAGCTTTTATCTAGTTTAAATAGATGAGCAGGGTCCTAATTATTGAGTGGATTAGGTGGATTAGAAGCAAGCTTAACATTTCAAGTGGAGAGATCCAAGTAGGTTTTCATGGTGGTGAACATTTGTAGGAACATATCCAAAAAAAGCCTAAGTTTACACTTAGCCAAATATTTCAAATTTTGGTCAAGTGTTAGAGAATTCAGAATTCCCTCAGAGAAATTGTTCCACTTTATTTGGATAAGTGTTGGAATTATTTCAAGATATTTATTTTGGGTTTTTTTTCTAAGTATTAAGAATTGTTTCAGACATTTTGTCAAAAAAAAATCTCAAAGGGTCTTTTCTTTGAGGAAATTCCTAGACAGAAGTTCTGAAGGTTATATTTTAGAGAAATTGGTCCAAAACACTTTTCATGAAGGATCATTCTTTGAAAAAGTGAATCAAACAAAAAACATGAAGGGTATTTTTTAAGCTAAGTGTTAGATTTATTTTGATAAAATTATTTGCACAATTTTCCCAAAGGCATAATTCTTTTAGGGAAAATGTTTGACAAAATTTTTGAAGGTAGGTTTCTTTCAAACAAATTATCCTAAACACAAGGCCGATAAAAATAATTGTGAAACAAAAATCCAAAAGGGTCAGTTTCTTGGGAAAGTGTCCTAAACAAAAAGGCTAAAGGGTATTTATTTGGTAAAGTTACCAAGACAAAGTTTTGAAGGGCCATTGCTTTGACAAAATGTCTTATACAAAAATCTTGAAAGGTATTTTTCTCAGGAAAGTGTCATATAAAATTCTCTTGAAGGGTCATTTTTTTAGAAAAGGGGTTGATATAAAAATTCCAAAGTGTCATTTTTTCAATAAAGTGCCCTTTGCAAAAATCTTGAAGATAAAGGTTTCAACAAAATGTATAAGGGCACAAGTTCTTTTGGAAAAATTGTCTAGGATAATTTTCCCAAAGGCAAAATTCTTTCAAAGTTTTTGTTTTGAGGTGAAAGACTAATTATAATTTATTTCAGACATTTTATCTGAGTTAGAGATCCCAAAGGCATGAATTCTATTAGACATTTTATTTGTAAGAAATTGTTCAAGGGAGAGATAAGGCAAATTTATTTCTTTTAGGAAATTATCCCATAACAATTTCCATGGATATTTTGTCTGATGAAAAATAGCCACCAACAAATTCCTTTAGAGAAAGTGGCCAAGATACAAAAGGCCCAAGAAAAATAACCCCATGAAAAAGTCTTGAATAAGCAAATTATTTCAAGGAAATTGTAATGTAATAATTTCCCTGAAGGCATTATTACATTGACCAATTTGTTTCGATAAAATTGATCTAGTAGGGTGGTAACATATGCACAAATGTTAAAAAAAAGATCAATAGTAATCCATTAGGGCCCAAATATTCATGGTGACATATACATCATTAACATTCCCATGGGTATCAATTGATGGGTGTGCAAACATAATATTCAAGCCACCACAAATGATCATTGAAGTTGAAATATCTAATTAACAGTCATGTGGACGTCAAGTTCATTCACATAGATGTCAAATATGATTGCACAAATTTCAAAAATTGAGCTCATGAAATATCCATTTGCATTTAAAAGTCATCAAATGGGTCCCCAAATGAGCACATGCTTGAAAATTTTCTAAATCTTAGGTGCTTAGATAAAATATAATAGAGTGTGGGTAAAGACAAAATAATGGGCCCAAATAAATCAATGGATCACATTTAATATTGGATTCAAGATCAATGGCATGTGAGCAATTCAAAGAGTTAGTGAATCCTAAGAGCAAAGGTGTGATTGAAAAGTAGCATAAGCACATGTTTCCTAGCAAGGAATCTATGGATCACATTCATTCACATCAGGTAGATCAACAGAGTGAGATGAGTCAAGGGGTCAATGATCCAAGTTAGTTTTTGATGGAAAATCAAATGAAGGTGATCCCAAATTACATAAATGAATGTGAAAGGGTCAGTTTTCTACCAAGGTGAGCAATTATGAATGGAACCAATCTTGAGCATGATCTAGTTTAGGCCAGGAGTAGATATTTTAGGATTGGATGGTGCCATTAAAACTCTACAAGGGTAGATAAATGAGATATGGTAGGGGCTTCTCATCCTTCAAACATAGTTATGACTTGATGAACCTCTACTTAAAGTACAAATGGAACAACTCTACCAATTTTAATATATGAAGATTTGGTCCTCATAATGAATAAAAAGTGGCAAATGGCATGGAAAATAAAGGAAGACACATAGAATTTAATGGCTTCATCTCTAAATATAGGTGCATGAGAGTGACCCTTTTCTCCACTCTTGAATACCACAACAAACTAGTAGAGAGCAGTTAATAAGATAAAAATCTAATAGATAGATCTGACTATTATAACTATATTGATGCTAGAATTTAGCTAAAAAAAAACTTGATCATATCATTACAACTACCATGGAGCATCACTGAGAGAATAAGGTAATGATGCAATGGACTAGAGTGACCTAGATCAATTTGGAAGCTAGAAGGAACTTAATTTATAGAGGCATTTGTAACAAATTTTCAAATGGATTTGAGCTCATTTTATTCCATTTTAAGTGTCAAAACTCCCTCTTTCTTTCTTCCTTTCTTCTATAAATATAGCCTTCAATCTATTGTTTTGCATTCCTTAGGCTGGTATGACTAGACTCTATCATAATTGTATTTAACACCTCTTGGAGTAGTGAATAGAGTATTTTTTTGGTCATTTGCTAATCTGTATTTAGTGTTTTATATTTATTTAATATGAAAATGTGATTGGTGTCTTCCTTTTGCATGTCCAATATCAACCTAAGTACTATAACTTTATTTTCAGGTCATATAATGTGTCTTAGTATTGATCTCTCAAGAATATAGTGGATATATGAATTTAAGTGTATTTAACCAAACCTTATTGTCATTATTCCCTAGTCTGAGTATATCAAAATAACCTCTATATGAAATACCATTGCATAAAAACTATAGTAAGAATTGCATTAGCTTCTTTCATAATCCATTAGTGTAATAAAGAATCCCTGTTCAAGAGTGGATCTGACAAATTCTTGGTGCATCACCACATATTAGAATATGTTTTAATTTATGCAAATTTATTGACTCTTTTCACCCCAACCAATTTTAGGTTTTAGAAATAAAGGTCTAAATTATAAAATCTGAGGTGCTAGTCTTATAAAAAATCCTAGAGGTCTGATCTAGTTATAGGCATCCCATAGCCTTAGACCATTCCCATGTTAGTCCAGTTATGGGTCAGACATGAACAAATTTGACTTCTATTGGGTTCTATCTTATATTGCTAATAGGTAGGATTAGTTTATTCTATAAAATCTACAATAGTTCATATTTTCAATCTTGGTTCTAGATAATTTTCATGGTAGAGTAAGATTCAAAGTATATTTTCATTTTATTCTACTTAAGTGAAATACAAAGCAGTTGTTAGTGCAAGCCAAGAATTAATGTGGATTTAGTTAGTATTGGAGGAAATTCAACTTGATTTATCAACACATACACCTATTTTGTGTGAAAACTAGAGTGTATTAAAGTTGGTAAAGAATCCATTTCTTCATGCTAAGACTAAGCATATTGAGTTTCATCACTGCTACATCTGATAATTGGTTACTAATAAAAAAATATGTCTTTATTATTTTTCTAACTCTAAACAACAAACTAATATAGTGACTAAACCTTTATGTAAATATAAATTTGTAAAATTTTAAGATAAGCTTGGAGTTGTTTCCAATTCAATCATTACGGGAGGGTATTCGAATAAATTCTTATGATTATATATTTTTATAACTTATTTTATGATTAAAAAAACTATTATAGTAATTATATGGGGCCAAACCTATTTATATATTCTCATTAATTGTTTATTTTACCTTAATATTAGATTGTAAGAGTTATTATAAACCTATTTATTTTTTTCTCTCCAATAATAAAGAATGTGGATTATTTATGATCTCATTGGACATATTTTCTAATAAAGAATAAAAAGTAAATAGGCACTTATTTTCACTACATATAAATGATAGTATACATGAATGGGTGTAAAATATGCTACTAGGTTTTTCACATGAAGTTATACACCAAAGTCATGTTTATATGGTACATTTTAAGGCATGTGAAAAATGAAAGGGAAAATAGTTTGACATTAGATGACATTGTAAATATTGAGAAAAAAACTAAAAGAGATAAAATATCACTAACATATCTCCAATGCCCAAATTCTACGACCATGGGTTCATGCTAACCATTTTTTTCATGTACCAAGAATATGATGTTGGTATGGATGAGAACATGAAATTTATAATGGGTATTCAATTAAATGAACTATTTTAATGGATGGTTAAATATAGGCACACCAACATTATTATAATGGACTCCACATTTAGGACCAATAAGATGAAGGCACACAATATCACAATTTATGGTGCATGCTAGTTTATTAATTAACAATGCAAATTATTGAAATGTTGTTTTACTTTTATGAATGTGTAGTCCTAAATATTTACATTACTTGCATTTGAATCTCAAAATAATGGATTTATTGTAGTTTAGGTTATAATTTATAGATTATGAACATTTGGTATTACAAATTGGATGAGGAAAATCTTCATCTGAGTTACCATATAAAAGTTATATTATAAGGTTAATGCTCTTATTGTGGATTATTCTATCACAAATATTAATTCTATAAATATTTATAATGGAGCAATTTTTCAAAACTTTTTGTTTACCATTATCATCAATAAATTTAAAACTAAATGATAGCATTTTATTATTTTTCTACTCAAGCATGTGCTTGGATGTGAGTTTTACTTGTGTTATTTTCATGTTCAAAGATATTAGATAAATAATATTTTTATCAATATTGATGATGATAAGAGAATTATTTCAATGTTTAAACACCTAGAGTACATCAAACATCATTTTTTAAGTGAGCAAGAAAAAATTAAGGATTCATTGTTGTTCATAGCCAAATTTAACATGGAAGATAAATTTAATATTTTATAGAGAATAATTCTACCTAATTATAATAGGTTATATAAATTACATTTAACTATGTAATACCAATTTTTTTACTATGTCCAATTAGATATTAGTTATAAGGAGGTAGGTAAATTTATTCTATAAGAATGTGGGAACATTTTTATCACACCTAGGTTAGGAGACAAATGGTGATATAGAGTCATATCAATCACACATCAAGTACACATTTTAAAGTTTGATTTAGAATGTGGTGAACTATAGAGATGATTATTTGAAAGACACCTTGATCACAACCATGTATATATATATTTGACTATATTTTAATAACGAATCAATATATATATCAATATTTATATTTTAATAGTTTAATACTATTAGTTTAAGTCATATTAAATTAAAAAGGGTTAAATATGTTACCAAAATTCAATGGTAGTTGTTGGTATTAAAATTTTAATTGAAGTAGTTGATCTCCCAATTGGCCATACATATCAAAATGTAAGAATAATAACTATTGATTTTTTACGATCCAAAACCAATCCTTCATCAATACTTTATCATATTTTTTGGCTATTCACTTGCATCTTGAAATAAATATTTTGATAAACCAATGCTTGGATGAGTGTTTGAAACAATTTTTAAGTATTGAGAGTTTTGGGAATTATTATTTTAATAACATATTCATTTGAATTTTAAAGTGAATAGTCATGAATTATGTCAAATAATAAAATAATGACAAATAAATCTCATCTATGTAAACTGTAAATATTCAAATTAACATTTTCAATTTCAATTTCAATTGATTTTTTTTGGGGAAAATAATAAATAAAATTGAGAAATGTTATATCTTTCCCAAATCTCTATGCCAATAATAGTGTTTATAATATCTTCACATACTCCTAAATTATATCTATTAAATTCACATCAACCCATTAAATTTTATTTTCATCAACTCATTACCTCTCACATGATTCAACCTTCTTGAATTCCCATTCTTGAGATTGTTTGAGTTTGTATTTATTCATCCCACTTTCCCAGTCATTAGTTTGTCTTTATCTTATTCCATGGCTTTTGGCTTAAATGATAATGAATTTGTTTTCATTTCGCTTATAATTTTGAAAACATTCTCCATTTCTTTTAAATTCATGGTATCATTCAATATATCTTATTTCATGGCTTTTGGCTTAAATGCTAATGAATTTGTATTCATTTCTCTTATAATTTTGAAAACATTATCCATTTCTTTAAAATTCATGGTATCATTCAAAATATCACTTAAAAGTTCTTGGATGGATTGATTTTGTTACTGGTCATAACATGAATTCCTTTTCTAGTAGGAAATATTTCTTTGCTCATATAAAGTACATTAACTAATGTTTTGTGTCTTCCAAGTCATTTTTATGACCATCATTCCTCTCTAATTTATTCTTGGTGTGGCATAGGTGAAGGTGGAGTGGTTGAAATTAAAATTTTTGAAAAAGATACAAAGGAATTTTTTTTTCAATCAGATTCATTTAAATATGAGATTCCATAATGGAGGTCCCCTTCTACTAAAAATGGCAAGGTCCCCATGTGGGTTGAACTAACATTATGAGATAAAAATTTGACATATTTGGAAAGGAAAAGCAATTAATTATTTGCTCAAGGTCATTTTAATCTAAGATACTCTTCTTCTAGTGCAACTCACAAGGGTCATCCAAAAAAATATTTAGATCTTTCACAACTTGATTCTCTAAAAGATGGATCTAATCTAACTTTATAAAAATTTATAAAAAAAATCTCTTTTTTAATCCATTTTAGGGGAATAATGGATACATAAGTATGAATAGTATCCGCAAAAAATACTAATATACTTGTGATTCTTGATGGCCTTAATAAATTACCCATATAATTGGTACTAAAATTTGACTTGGTTATACAATTTTCTTAGGATGCAAGTTAAACTCTAGCAGTGGAAAAATCACGAGGGTAATTTGAAGAACACAAGGAATTTTATTTGGTTGAATATGCTTCTAAAAATTCCATCCCATTATGTCAATATCAAAGGATCAAAATTAGTAAGTAAATTATGTTCTTTTGGTGTTGGTAATAACATTTTACATCATGTTTTGTAATAATTTATACGGCAAGATGTTTTTTGTATGACATCCTAGTTTAATTCTGGGCCCTCATATTTTCCCTTATTGTTGGTAGTTTTTTTTATTAAATTTATGTTAGACTTATTCTTGGTACTCTATATCAGTTCATATATCTTCCATATAATTCATTTGATAGTTTTTATTTCTTGTCTTCTTACTATTCTTATTCTACTTGCATATAAGATGATAAAATGTTAAAAAAAATGAGTGAGGTCCCTAATAAAACCCCTCAGTTTACTTATAAATATAAATGTTGTTGGATTCCAAATTATAATGTTTTTTAATTAAAAATATGATATCTACTTAGAAAACTAATGTATTTTTATCATATATATGTATGTATGTATGTATGTATATGGTATTGATTTTTTTACGTTACTATGTTTTAATATTGTAAACATTTATGATGTAGGCCATTCTCACTGATTATTCTAATTCATCTTTATTTGAAGCTAGTTAACTAATAATTATTATATATTAACCATCCATTATGAAGTAACAATAGAGGAGATGAGAAGATAAATTGGGAGGAGGGTATTGGAATCAAAGAGAAATGAGGGAAATGAGACTAGATTGATAGTATAAAATGGGCACAAATTAAGGTGTCACATGGGGTAGATAATAATGGTAATGTTAGATAATAATGGGGATATATATGTATGTATGTATGGTATATTGTTTTTGTGATGAACCACATTATCACCAAAGTGAAAATGACCGGATTCTAATGATACTTGATTTTGGAAGGAAAAATCAACCACCACCCTTTCTCACCAACCTTTAGAATTGATTAAGAATGAGTGAGTTAAATAATAAATCCTTAATAATTTTTATAAAAGGACATCCCTCGTTACACTTTCTTTTACCTAGGTAATTCATTTTAGTGAGTTTTGTATGGAACTTTATGGACTCATATCTCATTAACATTTGGCCTGGCTGAAAGTTTTTATGTATTTGTTAATAATGACCTTGAATATGTGAATCTAACTGTAATGAAACACCCTAATTAAATATATTCTTGTTATTTCCAATTTTAGTGAACAATAATTGAGGTTGAGCATTTTTTAAAGGCTTCTTTTTTTTTTGCAAAATATGTAGTTTTGTTCATAATATTTAGACACAATACCTATGGATAAATTTTTAGATACTTATAGATTTATATTTTACACAAAAAATTGTATTTTCATAATCATATGTGTGTTATAAATGTTCTTTTTATAATCTCTATGTATTTTTTTGATATATATAGATTATTACTACATGTCTATGATATACGATTACAATCAAAACACGTTAAAATTTAGTCACTATAATAAAAACATATTGCATAGTTATTCACTATATTTAGTTTTTAAAGTTTTATAATTTCATAAACCACTTGATTTATTTTATGCTTTCCACTTTCTTGAGCCACATTCCCCTCTATCATCAACTTCTTAATGAGTAGATAGATATGATGCAATTTTGGATTTTTCAGATCCATCATGTGAACTTTTTTTAAATAATTATTTGAAATTATAAATAGAGGATATTCATGTGTAAACATATAATTTAAAATATTTCCTTTTTAAAATGCAAATAATTTCATGAAATGAATATTGTATGATGGAAGAAATTGTCTCAAAATTTAAAAAAATATTAATGCGGCTATCAATTTGTCAAATCACTACTTAAAAAATATAAATTTTATCCTATATATTTTCAATATTTTACTATAATTTCATCATATTGGATTAAAATATTAAAATGAATAAATGAAATACCAATACATTGATGATTTTTCTAGAACAATTTTTATGTATTTATAATTTTTTAGATTTTTTTATTATTATCAACCTTTAATCTAAAATAGATATATTGATAATTAGAAATATTTTTTTCAATTATTTTATTTATTCATGATTTTTTCTTATTATTATATCATCTATGTGTGTTGTAAAATGCATAAGTGCATAGTCACTTAATTATCCATGAATGATAAATCACTTCCATTTGTGTAAACTATAAAGTTTATACGTATACTTAAAGATTCAAGTGATGGTTAATTTATCAAATCACATCATGTGAATTTTAAATTAAAATTTCAATCCAAAACATAATTTTTGATGACTTATACATATTTTGGGTACCTATAAAATAATTTAAAACTACTATTTTTAAATAAATATATAATATCTACCCAAAATATTAATGGTATTTTATTTGACATGTATATATAATAAATGGAGGGTATTGAAAATTTTTATAGTGTCTTAAATATTTACATCATAATATATAGTATAAAACTCAAATATTAGGCTTACAATTAAGTCAATGGTTGTCAAATTCATATAGATTAACCTTAAATTATGGTTGTCAATCTATTAAAACTAGATTCCTCAAATGTTTTTTAAGAATTCATCATCTTAGTTTATGTGTATGCCATTTTTACATGTAAAAATAACATTTCCACCATTGATTGACAGTTAAATTAATGGTGTAAATGTATTTTATGGATGGAAAATGATATGGGGATTAAATAAGCTTATGATTTTTGAAAAACATAATTTATTAACATTTTATATTGTGTAATTAAAATTTAAAAAAAATAATTGTCTATTAAATTTTTATATGACTTTGATAAATATACACTTAACAAGGTGAAAATAAATTTATTAAATTCACTATTCCTCTCTTAATAACAAGTGCTTACAAATGTTTTTGTGTTAAGTGGCCTCCCTTGCCTTGTGATTATGATCATAAACATATTTAGAAATAACAGTCATTATTTTAATGACTACTCATAGAATTCATCTTGAAGTACTTAAAAATATATGAGTAAAAATTAAAAAATTATACACTCAATGAATTCAAATTTAATAGATTTAAATGACAAGACATCATTCCACTTTAAGGCAAAGAGAGATTGTATTCAAGAAAAAGATAATTTATAGATTTTAAAGGAAGATGACAACTAATTTCATGAGATTTAAAACTCTTGGTCCAATATTTTTGTTGAAAATATTTTACATCTACATTTTTCTCTTTAATTATATTTGCTTCCACACTCTATTATGCTATTAAAAGTTTATTTTCGATATGTGCATTTACTCACCTGTTTATTCAATTTCATGACAACTAAGATTTGAAAATTGTATCACTTATTTATTCATTTATCCTTAATTTTTTAATAAAAAATTTAAATTCATATTTGTCCCTTAAATATTATTCTACTTCTAAATCACCAATACCATTAAATCCTTTTTGCCTTAATAGTTGATCTGTTTAAATGAATAGTCATTGTTGATATACTTTAATTTATTTGGCCACACCAACTCCTAGCATGTTTTCACCACCATGTTTGCATTTATTTTATCTATATTACCTTCAAAAGGTTATGATAATATTACCAATTGTGATTATAGTAGAATCAACATGTACATGAAAAAAAATAATAGACGTAGTTACTAACCTTAATGTCCACTCGAAAAATTGGTATTTGTATAGTAATTTATCCATAGGGCCTGTAGCATATAAAAATGCATGTATTAATGATTGATTTTCATGGGATTTTAGATTAATTATGAAAAACATTTTTTGGGTCTATGAATATACCATCATTGGACACCACATTCCCCAAAAGTATCCTAAATGGTACAAGATTAATTTCACCATCATTGTTCCCCTTAATTATTTTGTTAATATCTTTATGATTTAAATATTTCATTAATTCCTTATTGATACTAAGCTTTTGTTAAATATTCTTTGAAATATGATGAAATAACCATTATCAATGCTTTGAAATATGGATTGATAACACCTCAATACATGTGATGACAAAGGAATTGAAAATATAAATACAAACAATCCCATAGGATTAAATCCCATTATTTCCTTAATTAATATCTTGAACCATCATATTTTTGGTGTTTTATTATAATTTTTATTTCACATATATTTAAACTCCATTAATTTCCAAGATCTGAGTGGTTAGACTCATTTCATTAATGAATTAAATCATACTTATAAAAAAATTATAATATTTAACTAAAACGATATAATAATGGATGAATTAAATAATATTTTTAACTCTATATTTAAACTCTTGTCCTCTATGGTTTCCTCTACTAGACATTCCAATCTCTTTGCCTATCAAATTATCTTGAATTTACTTTATTTTAGCTTTAAACTAAAATATTTCGAAGAGGTTTTTTTTCACCATGTGTTGGGTCACATGGGTTATTATATATGTAATGATTTATGAATCATTATCATGCATATAAATGAGAAGACATTATTTTTATTATATATAGTATGAAAAATTTAATATAATAATGTAATGTATAATGGATAAAGATTTGACTTGTACCTATCCAAGACCATTCATACAAATATTTTCATGTTTATATTAAATATAAATTATTTTTATATTTATAGTAAATATATTATTACCATTTTTTATTACAAATATATTATTTCCAATTTATATACTTTAGATTTTTTCCTAACACTTTAATAAAATTTTCCTTACAAATGATGTGTTTATTTAACATAATATGTTTCTTTGTCATGATGATTATACTTAAATATGATGATTTTAACTTAATTATATGATGTTACCTTAATGTAATTTTGATGATTTTCCTATTAAAATGATTCTTTTCCCACTCACCATCATTTTTTTTAAGGAAACAATGCTTATTAAAAACATGTGATGCTTTTTAAAAAGATCATTTGTCCTTTCATCCTATTGAAATCCCTCCCAAAGTTCAAAGTCAATATATATAAAAAATTAAAGTCAATATTCATTCTTACCAATCCATATAAGGGATTGAAAGTCCCTACAAATTCATTCTAATAATGGATTTAATATTTAAAATAATGATTTCCTTTTGGATTTCACATTTAAAAATAATTTTCCATTAATTTTGAGACATTTAACTTGGCATAAAAATATTTATTACTCTTACAATTTCGCTTTAATTTTAGTTTTATCTCATTCATCATCACTTCTCCTTTATTTTCTTAATCTTCTTCTGTCTACTCTTCATCCCCAGATTATAGTCTTTCATGGCACTTTCTATAGGTCCTTCACATCCTATATCCCACAATGAATAAGAAATCCACTAAAAATTTATTCATGTTATTTTTATCTTCGACAAGATAGATGAAAAATTGTCCCTCATATTCTAGGGAACATAGGTTTTGATAATTTCAACTTCGGGGTAGACTAGCTACTATAACTATGATATTTTATTCTTTTTAGTTAATTACTAACCATATCATTCCATGACATGATATTCTAGATATAAATGAATTAAATGTGATTTTTTAGATATGTTGGTCAAAATTTCTTGTCACATAACTAAACAGAGACATTTTTTTTTTCTCAAACCACATGCTCTAGAATAACTTCCAGATTGGCATCCTCTAGCTCAACTATGTCTATTTATTAGTTTTTGGTATGTTAGGTTTCATAACATTTTTTAGTGTTTTGGTAATATTGGATCTTTGGAATTTTTTATCAAACTATGTTATCATAAATGAGTGTGTGTGGGGGGATGTGTAGTACATATATAGTATATTATTTAGATTTCTATGATACCATAAGTATATATTTAACATGGTTTCCATGCTAAGTTTTTATTTATTGTGAGGCTTTCTATAGGAGAAATTAAGTTATGTATAGACACTAAAAATTCAATTATCACTTCCAAAATGAGTTCTTTTTGCTTTCTTTACATTCACAACAAGAGTTTTCTGTACAATAATTTGTATTCCATGTTGGATTTTTCTTCTTGTAGAACCTTTTACTATTAGAAAATATTTCTATTTATTTAATGTATCTTAGTTAATATTTATATTTTTTTCACTAAATTAAAAGTGTTTTTTTAAATTAAATTTTTCATTTACAAAAATATAATGTAAATTTTAATTTTTTTCCATAATCATGATTTTCATTTTTGTAAGATTTATCACCCTTATGAATCACATTATTGTGAGATTCTATGCCTGTTATATAAATTTTCTCATAAAGAGTTACTTAAAAATTTCCATGTTTTTTTAGTAACTAGCATTAAAATTTAATGCTAAAATAATGCACTTGTGACCACTCATTATACACACTTAAACTATTCTCAATTTTATGATTCTAAACTATTACTCCTCTACTTCTATGTGGATGATCTTTATTCTTAAGCAATTATGCTACTTGATATTCCTATTCTTCATTTAAAACAACATAAACTCACTATTGGACTAATCCACACTTCTATTTTAGTTGTCTCTGCTCCTAAAATAAGACATCTCCTTTAGGATAATCCTACTCATCAGTAGTGTTTGAAGCTATCAATTTCATCCTCCCATAAAACAACAGATAATTGCTCAATTTAAAATTCATCTAATAGGTCATACCACATATTTTTAAAGTCCCTTTAAATTAATTTACCAAAATATCAATATATAAACATAATTTTCATTCATTTGTTCACTATATGGCAAGAGGCTTCCATATTATAAACACTAAATTTTTTCTAACTACACATTGAGAGAACAACACATATTCTTCCCATTATGAGTCCATAAAATCAAAACACCCTTGAAATAAGTCTAAATACACCTATAAGGTCATAATCCATAATTTGAGGATATAATTTCACCATGATTGCACTAGAATATATCATTACACTAATATTTCACACACCGTCGTATTATGGGAGAACTACATGGAGTTTTATCCCTCTTTAGAATATTAGTATGTAGGAAATACTCAACACAGGGGGTTTTGAGGTCAAACATAAATTTAAACCCTTATAAATTGAGATAGGTTTCCAAGTGAATACGAAGGTATATAATGAATCACACAACAAATTGAAAATATTTGACCGTATATATAAGACCTACATGTGAAGGTGCACTAGTCTAAATTTATGCAGAGGTAAAAAAACCATACTAGACACTAACACACACTACATATAAAAACATAAGATGACCTTGTATGAATAAAATGACCTTGTACTATATTTAAATGATCCATATTCTTGATTCACAATCATCTCACATAGTCCAATAGTTGATCACATAGTCACTATTGCAGTCCATCATATCTAAGTGTCAACTAAGTTATTTGTCTTTAGTACTATACCCTTTTTATCATATTTATATAAATATCAAGTTACAAATCACTCTCATTTGATTATTTCATATTTTATACATTTTTATTTTTCTAAAAATATTATCATAATTATCTTAACATTTGTTTAATCTCCAATTTTGATTAAAAATATTCATGAACTGGTGTATTGATTGAATATTGAAAACCCTAACCATTCATGTTGTTAGAATTCTTTCCTTATTTTACATGTTTCTAATTTCTAAATTAGGTTTTATAGTTTGATAAATTATTTATTAAAAATATTTTTAAAAGTTTTTATTTCATGTTTTATGGAAGACTAAGAAATTTATTGTTAGGTTATGGAGCTAAAAGCTTCACTGATGCAAACATGGAGGAGGTTGCAGAAGGGTTGTAGAGTGTCACAGACACCGGCGTCAGTCAGGCCAACCAACGTCGGTAGGATCAGACAAGAAGGCAACTGACATCGGTCAGAATTTGGCTGGTGTCGGCACCCCCAGGTAGACAGGGACCGACGTCGGTCACCTGTAGTTCAGACTGTGAGTATGTTATAGGTAGTTAGCTAATGAACCAAGTGTTTGCATGTCAAGAGCCAATTTTAGACTAAGAGTTATGGATCTAATTATTGTAATTAGGTGTCTAATTATTGTTTTGATGAGATCTATATAATAGACTCATGGATTGTATTGTAAGTGTGTGCTAGAGAGTAAGAGAGCAATAATATAAGCTCCTTCTGTGTGTGAGGTGAGCAATGGTGTGTTCCTCCCAGTGCCACAGTACCAAGTGTGGGTGCTAGATTGGAGAATCAACAGGGTTCTTTAGAAGTGTATGATCTTGGTCATCAGGTGAGCATGGCTACTATAGGAGATCTACATGGTAAGTAAGATCATTGATTTTTAGGTGTATGTGTGTGCAAGGTCAAGGTTCAAAGGTGTGCAAAACTAGATTGATTTGCATGTGTGCAAGATCAGATAGGACAACAACACAACAGGGAGCAAAATCAGGCAAGATCTACTTGGAATACAGTGTGTACTCAGATAGAGCAAGAGAGGAAGGCAAGGAAGATCCTTCCATAAGTAAGGTCTATTGAGGTGCAGGTTGTTGCAGGTTCAGGGGAGATCTACTTGAAGTACGTTTGTGTACTTGGGGAGTGCGTGGAGCACAGGTGTAAGGTGAACACCAACTCTATGTTTGAGTTGGGTGTTAGGACCTAAGGGAGAGATATTTGAGGGAAGATTTACTATTTATGCCCTAGAGGTGTGGGAGCCCTAGAGGTGTGTAAGGAAGAAGAACTGTGGCAGCCTTCTTTGTTGTATTTCCTTCTGAAAGAATTTTAATACAAGTTGTGTATTGTCTCTCATATGCTATTTTATTTCTGGATTCTAGTTACTTGTTGATTCTAGTTTAATTTTTGCATATTAAGTTGCTTGGTAATCAATTATGTGCTTCCATTATTTATATCCCAACACGTGGTATCAGAGCTAAGGTTGTAGGGAGCAGGTTTTGTGTTTGGTTACAGGTCACTCTCAGGGGTTTCTGATTAAGTGGGAGTAGAGCAATGGCAGATGAAAGTAAGCTAAGAATGGAGGAGTTGAAAAGCATAGATGGTCACTTACGGTCCTATGGAAAGAAAGAGTAGGTAAAAGAAGATTGTTGGTTGGTAGCAGATCAACATGAAAGAACTGAAGATGTAGATGTTACAGGGGTTGTTGCACAAGATGCTTTGGGAGGTTTCTTGGATAAATTTGAATCTTGGATAATAGATTCTGTTGCCTCTTTCCATGTAGCCCTAGAGAGAGGAGCTGGTGAGCCTTGCCAAAGAATTGGCAAAGGGGAAGTGAAGCTGAAATTGCCGGTTGTCAACACATGGGTGTTGAAGGAAGTCATGCAGGTCCTAGGTTTAGAGATGTGGCTAATTTCTTTAGAAAAGTTGGGTGATGAGAGATGCACAAGAACTCTCATAGTGGATGCACTTGAATTAGCTGGTGGTAAGAAAATAGGTACTCTTTATCTACTTGTTTATATTATTGATTCTTCTTTTATTGCAGAGACGTGGCTTCATAGGCTTGGTCACATGAGTAGGAAGGAGATGCATGTTATTAAGTGGAAGACAGATATATTTGACAGGCTTAAGAACTGGAAAGCCTTGGTGTTTATGGAGGAGATGGCAGACAGAGACCAGTGGATGGGGCTGGATACTTCTGAGCAGGGTAGTTTGGACATGGGATTGATTCAAAGGAGCTCGTGGGTAAAAAGTCATCACTTACAGGAAAACACAGGTACTAGCATCGGTAGGAAAATTGACATAGATAGTAGGTAAGATTGATGTCAGTCATGAGGACCAACGTAGGCAGCAGGAGGACACCGACGTCGACAGGGTTGGTAGTCAGGACAGGCGCAGGAACTGACGTCGATTGGATGCAGACTGTGTGGTGACCGAGGTCTGTCACTGTAATGGATTTTGGGTGGACAACAAGCTATCAAGGAGTCTTAAATGCCCATATAGAGGACTGAAGACATAAGTAGGCCTCAAATTCATTGTTCCTCTTCTTTATACTAGTTGCTAAGTACAGAGCAGGAAGGATCCAGGAAACAGTGGGAGCATGGTAGGTATATGATGCAGAACCAAGCAAGAGATTTGGTAGGGTTGCCAGTAGGTATGAAAGCACAGAGATGAATGGATACCTTAGTTGAAGAATAGAGAGAATGGACACGCGAGATGAAAGACCAGGTCATATGGCCTTAAAGAAGCTATAGGATAGTGGTACAGGTTTTGACAGGGGGATGACAAAGCATGACTTTAGTCAATGTAAGGGTAACTACTGTGGTTTATCTTACCAGGAGGATGATGGTCATGACATTATTATGTTACTGTATGTGGATGGTATGTTTGCTAGTAGGTTTGTACATATAGGGTTTTGCTGAGCTAAGGGTAGGATTAGTTCAGTGGTTTGCTATGAAGAATTTGGAGCAACGAAATTCTTCGGCATGGGAGACATGGAAGATCACAGGTTGATTTTGTCTCGAGTGGGAGCTGATGTGAATCAGGTGTTGGTGAGGTTCATTATGCAGGATGCAAAATCGGAGCACACTAAGGGTTGGACAGTTCAGTGTCTGAAATCACATGAGGTCTAGTATAGACCTGAGTTTTCCCAAGCAGTGGGAGCTATCAGAGAGTTAGGAGCCAATTCAGAGAAGTGGGTTCTTAGGGATGTGAGAGGGACCAGTAGCAGGGATTCATGCTATTTAGGGTTAGGACTTCACTACATGGGATTGTAGGTTTAGATGTGGTAGGTTACTCAGATGACAGGAGGTACACCAGATGTTGTGTGGTGGGCGGTCTTCAGGATTGATCTTGAAGAGGAATACAAGCCAAGAAATAGATTAGATGGGGTACAAGTATAGGTACAGTGCAACTATTTATCTCCAAGTGGGAGATTATTAGGTTATGGAGCTAAAAGCTTCACTGATGTAGACATGGAGGAGGTTGCAGAAGGGTTGCAGAGTGTCACAAACACTGGCATTGGTCAGGCCAACTGACGTCGGCAAGATCAGACAAGAAGGCAACCGATGTCGGTCAAAAGTCGGCCAGCGTCGGCACCCCCAGGTAGACAGGGACCGATGTTGGTCACCTATGGTTTGGACTACGAGTATGTTATGAGTAGTTAGCTAACGAACCAAGTGTTTACATGTCAAGAGCCAATTTTAGACTAAGAGCTGTGGATCTAATTATTGTAATTAGGTGTCTAATTATTGTTTAGATGAGATCTATATAATAGACTCATGGATTGTATTGTAAGTGTGTGTTAGAGAGTAAGAGAGCAATAATATAAGATCCTTCTATGTGTGAGGTGAGCAGTGGTGTGTTTCTCCTAGTGCCATAGTACCAAGTGTGGGTGCTGGATTGGAGAATCAGCAGGGTTCTTCAGAAGTGTATGATCTTGGTCATCAGGTGAGCATGGCTATTATAGGAGATCTACATGGTAAGTAAGATCATTGATTTGTAGGTGTATGTGTGTGCAAGGTCAAGGTTCACAGGTGTGCAGAACCAGATTGATTTGTAGGTGTGCAAGATCAGATAAGACAGCAACACAATAGGGAGCAGAATCAGGTAGGATCTACTTGGAGTACAGTGTGTACTCAGATAGAGCAAGAGAGGAAGGCAAGGAAGATCCTTCCATAAGTAAGGTCTATTGAGGTGCAGGTTGTTGCAGGTTCAGAGAAGATCTACTTGAAGTATGTTTGTGTACTTGGGGAGTGCGTGGAGCACTTGTGGAGTGTGTGGAGCACAGGTGTAAGGTGAATGCCAACTCTATGTTTGAGCTGGGTGTTGGGACCTAAGGGAGAGAGATTTGAGGGAAGATTTACTGTTTATGCCCTAGAGGTGTGGGAGCCCTAGAGGTGTGTAAGGAATAAGAACTGTGGCAGCCTTCTTTGTTGTATTTCCTTCTGAAAGAGTTTTAATACAAGTTGTGTATTGTCTCTCATATGCTGTGTTATTTTTGGATTCTAGTTACTTGTTGATTTTGGTTTAATTTCCGTATATTAAGTTGCTTGGTAATCAATTGTGTGCTTCTGTTATTTATATCCCAACATTTATTTCTACCTCTCTTAAAATAAATGTTAAACTAAGTAGTACTCAAGTTGAGAAAAATAATATTTATTTTGATGTCACATAAGATAGTTAAGAACAAATTTATATCAAGACCTTAAGATAATATTGAACAATATGAATATGTAGAAGTGCATGACAAGACTTTAGAGCATGAACAATGTATAAGAATAACATTGAATATCAAGATGAGAGTCAATATGTACTTACACCTCTTAGTGATGAATTACCATAGCATGATAAAGTGTAAGTTATTATTTTTTTGAGAAATTATTCTTGAAAAACCTTAGGATTATCATAAGGTCTTGAAAAATCTATTGGAAATAAAAATTTCAAGCATTACTCAACCAATTTGAGACAACTATTGATATGGGTTCCTTACCATTCTCTAAATTACTTAATACAAATTTTATACCAATATATACTAAGGGGGTAACCCAATGGTTTCAACAAATAAATATGCCAATCTCTACTCAACCACTCTTTACACAACCTTTGGTTAGAATGAACTATATTCTTGATTTACTATCCTTTATGTAGAACAATATAGATTTGTAAATTAAGGTGTTAAAAATGACACAACATTTGAAACATAATCATGCACTTGATTCATAGACTTTGTTACATAATTTTGTAGCTCAACATATATTATCATATCCTTTACCAACTAATTTTTTTGCACCTCAGCTTACATTATATGATGGAAAAGGTGACCTTGAGCAACAGTCGAGAGAATTCCATGTAACATGTTTGGACTATGTGTCCAACTAAAGGTTTTTAACAATGTTATTTCATATAAGATTAAAATAGTATGCTTTAATAAAACCTTTAATATGGTGTTAAAATTTACCACATCAATTAGTTCATACATTCAATCCTTTGGAAATTTGTTTCCTTACTCATTTCTTAATCAATATAAGTGAAAATATTTCATATGCTCTGATTGCTCAACTCAAATAAGAATCTAGTGAGCCTATCTCAAATTATGTATTATGGTATAATACCATGTTATGTAATATGATAAATCCTAATGTATATAAGGAATTTCAAGAAATATTCAAACAAATCTTTCTTCCACCTCTACATGAATCTATTATGTTTAAGAAGTTTTGGTCATTGACAGATTTATGTCACATAGTTAAGTAAAGAGAGGTTAAGCTCTTGGTAATGAATAAGTTAAAATATGTAACCAAATGAATTTATACTAATAATGCAAAGATTCTGAGCAAGTCCCCATATAAGGTGAGACCAAATGACAATAAGAGTGATCAAAAGGCAATTGTGAATTCAATTTCAGAACCTACTTCATGCATTGTATTATCATCTCCTCCAAGGAGATAGTTTACCAACTTGCTAAAATATCCCTAAAAGGTGATAAATATTTTTTTAGAATGTAATCTCATAATTATTCCTCCCATTAAAGAGGTTGATCAGATTAAATCTCTTCAAAAGGATTTGATTAGACTACTTTATTTGATTTTCATAGAGCAGTAGGGCATACTACTAATAGATGCATTAGTTTTAGACATAAGTTGTATGATTTTATACATGAGAACATCATTGATGTGGGTACATATACTAATATTAAAAAATTATAACCATGTGATAATCAAATAATGAAGATATTTTATGATCCTTTCCCTAAGCATGCAACTCAAGAAACAATAAATAAATCAAAAGTGCATTACACATATAATGCATATCCACCATGAGTTTATTATCATCCTCATATAGAGGCACAACATACTTTGCGTGACATTATTAGTACATATCATGATTCATTTCCATTTATACCACTTCTCACATTTATATAACATGAGACAGTTGATGATGATTCTGACCTACACTCTTTGTTCAATCAAACTTATATTGATCTTTAACCTATATAGAGTGTCATACTTTATAAGCATTCACATCTAAATATGTGCAATAACACACTTATCTCTCATATTAGATACACATATAAGTATATACTTGTATAATAATATTAACTAAGGGATTAAATGGCCATGTTCATTATTGTTTTGGTGATATCAAATCACCATAATAGGTTTGTCTAGCATATGTGACCACCAAGTTTACAATAGTACCCAATGCATGAGTCTTTGATACGTCATTGGGATGCCCTTGGATTTAAAAGCTTCACATAATAAATAAATGTTTAAAATAAATTTTCACTAATGAGGTTATCATAGTTCATGGTATTCCATATTAATACTACCTCTAACCCAAGGTTATTATTCCTACATCGTAGATATCATTTGAGAAACTTAAAAAGGTTCAACGTATGTAGTAAGCTCGAAAACAAGTGGCCAAATTTCCAAGGAGGCCTATCCTTGAGAATCCACTCAATCATTATTTTTTCATATATTATAAAGAGCCACTCTTTAATCCAACATGTATTAGATTTATATTGTAGCACATTAATATTTTTCCACAAATAACACCAACAAAAAGTTATTATAATCTATGATGGGTTTTGAAGAGTACTAGAGTTCACAATGTTAAATAACATGCATAATATATTATAAATTGTCATCATGATAAAGGCACTTATATTATAGATTTAGATCAACTTTTAGATTTTGATTTGGGACCAGCTCAATTTTTTTATTCGATCAGTTAAAGACCAGGTTGAAGGGGCCCATTCCCTTTACATAAGAACTCTAGAAGATAGACATGATAAATCAATAGGATAAAAAAGGATCAAAAGACAAACCTAGCAACTAAAACCTCTTACCACCAAACTTATGCCAAGATTTAGCTAAAAAACCTAAGACCAAAAAAAAGAGACAAACCAAACTAGACTATTCCAATTCAGAATAAAAGACCAACTTCTTGGTCTCATTAAGATCGCCTTTGTTATTCCTTCCTCTGGTATGGCTTCTGATGAATTGTTCTTTATCTTCTTCTTGTATTTTATGCTTGAGGCTAGTAGAATGGATCTTTACTTTCTCCTCCTCAATAACTTGGTCGACCTCCTCCTCTCTACTATTATGAGTTGATTTATTACCCTATGGAGTGTAAACCAAATGATCCTTTCCCAGATTAATTCTTGTTGAGTCTTGGCTCAAGAGCCCTTTAAAATTCTCAAACTCATCCTTGATTTTGCTACACAAGAGTTTCTGAATAGAGATCTTCATGTGAAACTTTTAGAGATAATTCATTATTTCAACTTTGTCATTGGAAATGGGAACCCATGTAGCTCTACTAGGTAATGGATGGACATAGATTGGACTCCCCATATCTATTTTGGGCTTCTCCTACATCTGCTCATTAGAGTCCCCAACATTCTATTCCTCTTGTTCATTATCACATTCTAACTCAGTAGAATGATCTTCCCCCTCTTTGGTGTTTTCCTTCTCACTGGGGATATTGATTGCCTCAATGATGATCTTAGACCACTATGACTCCCCCTACTTTATCAGTAATAAAATCAATCCTTAGTGAATTAAACTAGCCAAAGGTTGCCTCTTAAAGTTTAACATCGAGGCTTATAAGGATTATAATAGAAAAAATGGAATGATGATTGTATGAACTTTGAAATGATTAAGGAGGAAGTGATGGGAAAAAATCATAGTGTGTTTACCTTATAAATTAGTATACCTCATAATTTGGAGGTAGACTTTAGGCCATTTCCTTGGCAGTTTAGACCTCATGAAACCCTCTTGAGTCAAAATCTTGGGTTTTTTTCCTTTTTAAAGAAAATACTGATGAGATCCTCTTTTATATTCTTTTCATTAAAATATTTGATGCCATTATAGTCCATCTTGGTGATTTCACCAATAATCTCCTTTGTGATCAAGATTCTCAAGCCATGCATTCAGACTTCATGATCTTTTCAGTCACAAGTGAAGTCCCTAATAATCCCTACGTCATGCCTAATAAGTCATTATATGAAGGAATCCAAACCACCTTTGACTATTTTATGCCACACGTATTCAATTTTCTTGATGTTGAAGTAATAAATATGTTCAAAATGATCTCAATCCCCACTTATTTTGTGACATTGTAGACCTCTTATACAAGCTTCACTATTCAAGTTCTTAGGGAAGGAGATGGAATGATTATGGAAAAGAGATCCAAATGCAAAAAATTGGTGCAAGCCTATAATGACCCAAATGTGCAAGGTCGTAATGATAATTACCTTTCACATATTAAAATAAGGGCTCCTGGTCCAAAGTTGTGTCATCATTAAAAAAACCATCATGATCATGTAAGGTGTTTCCTTTTTTTTATTCAATAATCGAGATGAAATAATGAAATATTTCCTTTGGAACCTAAGGTTGGCCATGTAATTGACACACCTATTACCCTCCATATATAATGTGCTATGGAGACCCCTTTAAAAAGGGCTAATATGTTTTTTCATCATCATTGACTCCAAAAATATTCTAAGAAGAATGGGAAATGCCTTATAGACAATTAATAATGTTTGGTGAGTTAATTTTAATTTGGAGGAATTCCATGCTAAGTTTGATTTCTAGTTCGATGCCCCAAAGCACCGCTTTATCTTCTAAGACATGATTTATTTGGATCCCCAATGGGCCTACATAAGTCACTTTAATATTCTTGGAAGAATACCTGATCACACCTCCCACTCCCACTAGCCCTGAGTTACCTTTCTCTGTCCCATTGAAGTTTAGCTTAAAATAGGAGGGAGGAGGATGAAACCATTTAAATTTTGATCTATCAACCCCATTCACTTGATATTTTCTAGGTATGACAAGGTTGAGGTGTTTCAAAATCTAGGAGAATATATGGGAGCTAGGTTGGTTAAAAGAGGAAGCCAATGATGACCAATTTTCCTAGATAAAGGCCAAGATCCTCTTGGAGGTTGAGGAAGGATTGGGCATACAATTTTCAAAAATATAAGAGTTATTAGCTTTCCAAATACCCCAAAAAGGTGGGGAAGTCTAGATTCCACCAAAATTTCAATGGAAGAGATTCCCATGATGGATTCCATTGAGTAATTAGGTCCTTAATCAATCCAGGGGTAACCTAGGAAAAGTTAGACCTTCTGAAGAAAAGTTAAAATATGGAAGAAGAAAAGGAATAGAAAAGGAACAAATGTTTGATAGATTTGGCTTCCTATCTATAAAGAGCACACCTATTAGGAAAAGGAATACCCATTCACACCAGATTGTTCATAGTTAATATCTTTTTCTAATCCACCAACCAAAAGAAAACATTGATTTTGGGATGAGTTTTTTTACCCAAAGATCAATCTAGTTATCATCATCTTCTACCTAATCCAAAATGGAGACATATCCAGATTTAATAGAGTAAAGACCACTAGGATCATGTTTCTAAATAATATATTCCTCCTTCAGGAATAAGTTGATATGAATGTGTTGGAGAGAGATGTTTAATTCATGTAGAAGATAGGATTATTTCTGGTTTAGGTCATCTTTTATTAGAATTTTCCAGTTTTGCCTTCTGTTATTCTCCTCTTAATAATCTAACACCTTATGGGCAAAGGTCTCTTTAAAAAAGGATGTTAATTCCAAATTTTGGAAGGAGTCCAAAGGGGAGTTGATCCAAGGATATCTACATAATTCCACTTTATTAACGTTTACAACATTCCAATTGAGACCTTTGTTGAGAAGATCCTTACCAACTTTCAAATCTTTCTAGAATGTTGAGCCATTGTTTGGACCACTTTCTATTAGAAAGCAGTGACCTTCCATAGAATTTAAGTATTTAGCCTTTATAATCTTGGTCCAATAGTTAGCTTCATTGATTACCCTCCATCATTTATTTTCCAAAAGGGCTTGGTTCATGGATCTAACCCTACTTAACCCCAATCCTCCTTACAAGGTAGGGAGATAAGCTTTATTCTAAGAGATGAGAAGAAACTTGAATCTATCCTTAGATCCTATCCAAAGGAAGTTCTTCTGGATATGCTCAAATTGATTTGTGATATTTTTAGGGATGAGAAATAAAGACATGAAATAAACTAGGATGCTTTAAAGAGATCTCTTCAAAATCTGCAATTTACTAGCTTGGGATAATAAATTCCCTTTCCATCCTAATAACTTTATTTGAATATTGTCAATGAGGGGGTTCTAGAAATTTGGTTTCATGGAACTCATAAAGAGAGGAGTAACTAGATAAGATGAAGGGAGCTTATTGATGAAAAAATCTAGAATATTAGATATTTTGACATGAAGGTTGAGTGAGGTATTGATGAAAAAAGAGAACTTTTGTGGAAGTTGATGCTTTGGGTGGAAATCACTTCATAGATTTCAAGAATTTTCTTGAAACACCTAGCTTTACTGATCAAGGATTATCCCATCATCAACATGTCATCCATAAATTATTGATGAGTGATTAGACTAGTATTAAGAGCAGTTGTGATGCCTTTGATAATGTTAGAAGTTCTTTCCATGATAATAAGTCTACTTGATGCTTCAACTAGAATGATGAATAAATATAGAGAGAGGGGATCTCCCTATCTAAGCCCTCTCCCTGTCAAGAAAAAACCCCTAGGAAATTGATTAATAATAAGAAAAAACATGGGGGTAATTATGTAGGAGGTAATCAAATTTTTGATAGATTGATTGAAGCCAAATTTGATCAAAATTTTATTGAGGAATTACCAAGAGACCTTATCATATGCCTTGTTCATGTCTAGCTTGAGGAATATGCCTTGTAAATTGGATTGAGACACAAAATGGATGGTTTCATGGGCTATGATAATTCCATCCAATATCTATCTTCCAAAGACAAAATCTCATTGTTGGTCAAAAATCATTTTATCTAATAAAAGTTGGATTTTTAGAGAAAGCCCTTTAGTGTATATTCTATAAAATGTTGAACACAATTTGATGGGTCTAAAATATATCATTTGAGAGCCCCCCTACTTATTAGTAATGAGAAATAGGAAGGTATTATTAAAGTCTTGAAGCATCATGCCAACTTTGAAGAACTCCACTATAGCCAAGCAAACTTCATTATGAATGATATCCCAAAAAACTTGAAAGAAGGTGGGAAGCCATCAGGTCTTGGGGCTTTATCCATTTGTAGAGAAAATACTATAGCTCTAATATCCTCTTATAAAGGGGAAGAGAGGATAGAGGAGTTATCTTCCTATGAGATAACCCTTTCAATAAGGTTGACTACTTGATCCTCCAAGTCTTCATCCTAGGTAGGAACAAAAGAAAGTAGAGTTTTGTAGAAGTTAATGATTTGCGATTCAATGTCTTTATCCTTCTTAAACCAGGTGACATCATTCCCTTGGATTTCTATGATGATCTTCTAAAGACAATTATTAGAGGCTGAGATGTGAAAGTATTTATTATTTCTATCACCCTCCTTTAACCAAATCTACATAGATTTCTGCCTCTAGTAGGTTTTTTCATTGGCTTCCAAATTATGGAAATTATAGAGGAGTTCATTTTATTTAAATTATAGATTAGGGGAAGGGCCAAAAATAGAAATATCTAATTAAATTTTATGGATTTCCTCCTCAATGACACTCTTTTGGATGAAAATATTACTAAATACTTATTTGTTCCAAATCTTGAGATTGTTCTTGACATTTCTAAGCTTCATGGCTAGGATATACATGGTTGAACCTTGAACCGAGAATTTCCACCATTCCTTAATGTAATCTTCTAGAGACTAGTTTGAGAGCCACATTTTTTCAAATCTTAAGGGCATAGACTTAGATTTTGACATATTATCACTTTATAATAGAAGTGGATTATGATCAAACCTAATTCTAGGGAGGGATGAGAGGGAGTTAGTGGGATTTTGGATCCAATTAAGATAAATCAAAAATATGTCTAGTCTAACTTGGATAAGATTATCCCCTAGCCTTCAATTTGACCAAGTGAACTAGTTGTCCTTTAAATCTACATCAAAAAGTCCTACATCAATAATAAACTCATGAAACTCCAACATACTATTGTTAAGGGTGTATATTCCCCCCTTCTTCTCCTTAGGGAACAAGGGAGAGTTGAAATATCCAACCGCCATCCAACTTATATTTTTAAAATGAATCCTAATGTATTTTAAGTTTCTTCATAACTTATTCATTTTAAACTTAGTGTTTGGATCATATACACTAGCGAGGACCCAATTTTTTTTATTATAGATGTCAAAGAAGGAAATAGATATGTGGGTCTCCGTTACAAGAAGGGGATGCCTTCCAAGACCAAAATATCCCAAAAGACCACTAGGCTGCCTGAAGCACCTCTAGAATTATTGTAACTACAAAAATATTTGTGTCAAATATTAGATTTGATCTTCAAATGTTTTTTATCTATCATTTTAGATTTTGGGATTCAAAGGATGCCTGATTTATATTTTAAGACTAAATTTCTTGCCAACCTATATCTTTTTAGGGTTGTTTAATGCGCTTATATTCTAAGAGATGAATTTCATTTATTATTATTGGGGAAATGTCTAAGGGTCATCTATGTACCATTTTTAACCTACCTATATATTTCTTCTCTCCTAGAGCTTTGAGATGAGGGTCTAGTTGAGGATTTCTGATCTCATCTGACTTCCACTTTTTTCCTATCTTTTTTGTGGTGGACATCGACCCACTTTTCCATGGATGAATCCTTGGATAAATTAGAGCTTTCCAATTTTCTAGTGGAAGATCATTATCCTTAAAATGAGGAAATAAGTTTGGTCTCCCCATAGGATTTAATTGGAGTGAGTAGGGCCTGAGATGGGACCAACTCATTAATATTGGCATGATACTTTCCATTAGTGAGAGGTCATATTTACTATGATAGATACCATACATATTTATTGTGAGGATATTGTGGGATTCATTAGTTTGTATGTTCTTTTTCACTTTCATATATTAAAAAATACTAAAAAAAATCAAAAAAATTCTAAAAATTAGGACTTATGCATGATATGTGTAGTTCATTTAATTTAGTTAATTTATGCTCAATATATTCAATACTTATCTATATCAAGATTCTTATAAAATATGATTCAAAAGTGTACTTTAGTGAGTTACAAGACATACATGTTGTCATTCCCAAATGCAGTTATAGGTGGTGATACTATTTTAGACCTATATTACTTACACAGATAAAATTGCACCATCTACGTAATAACATAGTGCACTCTTGTCATATTCTAGTGGAGTCATCCCAATGAACATAAGATATAGTATAATCTACAAACCATTCATAGGCCTTATATAATTTTTATGCATCCAATCAAGTTAAATGGTGACACATTTTACTTAGGCTTTATCACTCTATGAATATCCCTTTTTTCTAATATAATATATTTTTTATGCACTTTCCCATATTTTATCACTTATTTTCACATTACTATCTTATTGGATACATGAGTTGATAAATATAATGATGTTATCAATTTCTTATGTAGATTATCATGGATGTTTATCATGTTTTCTTATTTAATTTATGATTTATTTGTATATATTTATATGGACTGTGGACATTTAAACAAGACATTGTTTGATGTTTTAAACCTTAGTTTGTGTTTCTATGCATGTGAGTGACATTTGAACATGTCCCTTATAATCAACCTCTTGGCCTTATTATTTAATTTGTGTGATTTTATGTGTGTGCTTTCTGTATGCATCATGGCCATGAATTTTTTTTGCTTAGTTTGTGATGCCATTATCAATATAATTTTAGATACTAAAATTTTATTTATATAGTACCTCTGTCTTGTACACTTAGAAAATACCTACCATGGATGTACCTTTTAGTTATAGACCTTACCACTATTAAAAAGATCATGTTAACTATGTATTTGTGCCTAATTTATTATCCCTTAGTTTGATCATTATTATTCTAATGACCTAAACCTTTTGTACTATGAAAAATGTTCTAAAATTGATTATTATCCTTCTCTACTAGTTTTGGACCTATACCTATTTTCTAACTCCCTGAACACTTGCATCCTAGGTGTACACATGCCTCAACTAACTATCCATTTTATTACAAAGTGTCTAATACCAAAAAATTATCCAATTTTGTAAAATAAGTATATCTAAAAGGTCAACCTAAGAGATTTAATGTGATATATTTCTAAAAGGGATATCTATATATATACAAGATTAACCCTCATTCATTCCTCACTTGGAAATCACATACCAATCACAAGGAAATATATCAAGAAGCATTCAATTAATAATTTAAGAGAGAAAATTTTCCTTACTTATACCTATTTCCATATTATTCATAAGAGCCATCTTTCTACAAGTTTGAGTCATTCAAAGAGAATCCCATGAGCCATATTTTCCAAGTTACAAGCTAGGTCATTACATTTATTTTTATCACAAATTACACCCTTTTGCACACACAAAATAGCATATAGGGGATAAATAAAAAAGTCTAAGTCCCTCTTTTGAGTATTGGATATGTAGGAAACATCCATTAATAGTGGGGTCCTTGGGATTAGATAAAAATTATGAGACCACTAACCCATTTTTCTTGTAGTCACTCCAAGGATGAGGATCAAGAGTTTGATAATTTGATAAAGAGAGACAAATAGTGAACATAATTTGAATACAAAAGAATAAATGTGATAGAAAACCCATAAGGTTCTAGTTGGTCACATCCAAATCTAGTAAATATGTTGTATAGGAAACTTGTGACAGAGTTAGACACTAGTGTTGACATAATTATCTTGATGCAATGTAAGAATTTAAGGATATAAAAATTATATTTATAGAATATAATGACTTTTCTAGGGTCATCATCTAGTCCAATGCTATCTTGTTCCTAATCATACCTACATGCACATAATAAAAAAAACGAATTGTAATTGTTTTTAATTTATTTCAATATCTATTAATATGTATACTTTACTATTTTTAGCAATATCAATTATATAAATTTAGAACACTATTTTACTCAAGTTTTCTATTAATTTGCCTTCTTATATGATTAGTTAACCACCTTTTTATAAATTCTAATCTAATCTTCTTAACCCTAGATACCCCCATTTATAAGTTTAGGCTTAAAGATTTGGTGAACCCAAAGTGAAAACATAGTTATCAAGGTCAAGGATTAGGAAAAAATGTACAAGGTATCACTTCTCTTATATATAAATCTAAACATAATGATCAAAAATGATTGAGATATAGTGGAAATATTGATGCAAATCATTTAATGATGTAATTTTTCATTGTACAAAAAGAAATAAACTAAAAATGTTAATAAGTCAAAGAACAAAGGACAAATAGGTAAGGCAATGTTAAAAAAAGAGCAATGGGCACACCAAATATTTAAAATAGGATTTATAACCAAAGAGGTCAAAAAGTAAGAGACACTTGAAAAATATAATGCTCAAAATATGGATATAAATGAGGAAACTACAATCCTTTATTAAAATTAGGCCAAATCTATTGCTCATAAATATGGTAAATGATCTTCAGATGAATAAATCAACAAACTATGTTATGATCTGCTTGATAACTTACCCCATAATATATTCATACCTATAGGACTTGGTACCTATTGATTGAATCCATCACTAAAAAATGAGAAATCAAATGCAAATAAATATGAACCAAAGATACCAAGTAAAAACTTACCAAAATAGTATGATATACTTTATGATTCTTCTATGCACACATATTGCACATCTCATTTAGGAAAGGTTATACATTGTTTGCTCCTTGTAGATTCTCATCCTCAGCTTGAGATCATTGGATAACTTCTGCATCTTTAAATAGTCTAGATAAACTAAACATGTTCTTATTATGTATACTTATAATTAAATATATAACACAAAATGTTGGGTTAGACAAACCCCTACTCTTTCTATTACCTCTTCAAGATGACAAAGTCCTATGATACATATGTTGAGCATCATAGAGCCTATAATGCTAGATATTACATCTATACATGCTCCTTGGTAGTATAACCAATTTGATATACCATATTTTAATCTCAGAAACACCTATGAGAATCCATTTTATTGGATCATAGGGTAGAATTTTCCTTTCCAAGTATTCCAAAAAAAATCCAAAGATACAAAAACATCCAAATAATTCAAAAATAACAAATTTTTTACCATGTTCCTAGTTATACTATTTTTTATGCTTATGTTGTTTGATCCATGTTATTAAATAACATATCATTACTTTCCATATATACTCATATGTTTCATGCATCATTTGAGTGTGATACATGTATACCAAGACATATGATATATGCACATACAAATTTTGGGCCTTCCCCTCTACTCATATCATAAGTATGTTGGGGACATATGTTTCTTTGATCATGATACAACCATGTTATATTAATATATGATCACTTTAATTATCATGTTTGAGATTATATACTTACACATGCCTATATCCTTGCTTATACCTTTCACAATGTACTTGATATGCTATGTACATACCATTTTTTTACGAACACATTTTCATAGCAACTAGTATGCTATGTTCATTTTGGTTGATTATATCCCATGATTTCGTGTATGCACTTACTTATGTGTGTTCTTTGATTTCTATTATCATGAATTGTATTTCATGTTTGAGCATTTCAATGTGTTCCATTTATTGTGCCCCCTATGCCTTTGTTTTCTTTTTTGTAAATTTGAATATGTCACTCTATGTTGTATATGGACATTTGAATATGTAGTTCCATTATTGTGTGGACATTTTATTATGTCATGTATGGAAGAATTTGAAATGTATAGTTAATATGAAATGTAAATGATAAATATACATGTGTAATTAATGACAAAGGCACACCCATTTGACACATATAATTTAACATGGAAAACCTCAAAAAGGTAAGAAACAAAAGATGATATATTCATATAAATGACAAAATATTAGTACCCAATACTATCATTATCTTCTCACTTCTCCTCTAATAAATCTTCATAGAACATTTTGTAGTGATATTTTCCACATGCAAATATTATAATGACATAATAATCAATTATCAAACATGGGTGTGTATTACCAAAGGGGTAAATCTATTTTTATATTGGGATGTGGAGGTGGAATTTTATAGCCAATGGGTCCAAACCTTTCTCTGAGAAACATAAAACCAATGGTAATAATTAATATGCTTTATTATTGAATTTACATGATGATTTAATCTATGTTAAATAGTAATAATAATAATAAAATATTCATTATTTACCTATATAAATTTGCTAAGGGTCCAATAAAGATACCACTTAAGTATTATATGTTCCATTACTCCCCTTTGATGTTAAGTGGGGATACATGCCATAATCAACTTAAAATAAAGGAATTATACTCCATGAATCAGCTATAATTAGTTTAGGAGGAATGTAAAACTTGATGGATTTCAAAACCTTCATCATGAAAAAAAACTTTTGAAACCAAAGGAATTGTAATCCATAGAATACTCAATGTAAGTTTAGGCTAACATGATTTTGAGACTACATCTAATATTTTATCATGAATAATCAACCAAACATTTTTGAAGTCTTTTATAATATAAAGAACTCCATTAGAATATATGCTTTTAAGTAATGGGCATTGTTGACTATTTTGACCACAAGTCCCAATAGATCAACCCAATATAGTATAAAAATTGTATAGTGGTATATTAAGATGTAATAGGTCTATCATGGTATTTTTTTATGTCATTTAATATGTTATTAATTTTGGTCATAGTGAAATCTAGTTCTAAATCATTTCATGTCACTTAAGGGTCATATTTGAGTCATTAATGAAGGTTTATGGTTTTATTTGGTATAAAAGTGTTAAAAATTGTTATTAAATGTAAAATATTTCATATTATTATTATTAATGTTATTTATAATTGAAAACATATAGGTTCTTAAGTTAGATAAGGAAAATAGTTACAAAAAGGAGGAGTTTTGGCAGTTGTACAATGTCTGAATGAGTGTGACACATGTGGAAAGATTATACAATGGGTATTAAACTTAATTGAACTCATATTAACACTTGGTTATATTTTTAATACTCAAAAATGGAATAAAACCATTTCACTTCTCTATTACTCTACATGACATACATAAATGGTCAACATGTTTTCTCATGGTATGGCCAGTAAGAGAGGAGCTAGTTCAAATGAATGTAAGGGGTGTTAGTAAACTTATTAAAATTATATTTCATGGAAATATTTTATATATTGGTTTCCCATGATTCATGAACCAATGCTAAGAAGTTTACTACTCTTTTTTGTATGTTAATCCCCATACCCTATAGGTTTTCTTCTTGTTTGAGTTGGTCCATATAAATCACTTGATGTAATTGTTTTTAGGAGATGTGGACATCCTTATTTAATGTTTTAAATATTTTATTTCATGTTTAGAGGTGAATTGATGATCCAAACAACTCAAGTTAATAGTAGAAGATCACCAGTGATGTTGTAGGCATATTTCACCAAGTGAAGAGGTCTTTGTCCTTGTAGTGGTTCAGATGAAGGTGATATTTTGTGTTTCCTTCCTTCCATGTATTATTAATCCCCTCTCCTTCCAAGTTCACTCTCAAAGTCTCATACCAATGAATTCACAATCAATAATACAATCATGTGTAACACAGTCAGTTCTCGACATACATTCAATTATAGTCAAGTGTATGAAAGATTTCATAAAATCCATGGAGATATAATGAGTGTATTTAAGAGGTTGGACACCTTATAACATAATAAATCAAGCTAAGCTTTCTAAATGACATATGATATTTAGACTCTATACACAGTCTTGTAGTCTAATGTACACCTATAGGTGCCCTATAGGAGGCTAAACACATTCAAATAGAGCATTGGAACTTGTTTGAGTCCATTAAAAGTTAAAAATATCAATTTGAAGATTGATATAAGGTTTGAGATGGGTTATAAGACCATACACTATGCACATTATCCATGTTCCACTTTCACTGCCCTTGTTTGCTACTATGTGTACACCTAAAGGTCTCCATAGAGTCATGAAGATGTTTCATAGAGAGTTTGAACATGTTTTTAGACCTTTATACAAGATTGAGATGTTGGATAATTCCCTAACACTCAATAGTGGAGCTACTGAGTGGAAGGTAGAATTGAATCATATTCATAGTTGTTGAAAGAAGGTTTAGAGACTTGTTACATTAAAAACTCTTAAACAAAGCCTTGTTCACATTTGATGCTATCATATAATGAGGTGGTATGGAGTCTAGATGAATTAGATTACCTCAATCACAAATTTTTATCATAGGAGAGATGCCTTGACCAAATAAAGTGGATGCTTGTTTCCAATAAGTGATGTAGAGGAAGCTCCCAATTCAAAGATTCTAACACTATAAGAAGTCAATGTTCTCTATAGTGTTTTGAACCTTCAAATTGTCTTATAGTCTGAGGTGGCCTAAAAAGAGCATGCATTTATTTTAAGTGGTCCTATTGAGGTGATAAGGACACTAGTGATTAAAGAAACTTAGAGAGAGGTTGAATTTCAAGGTATTGACCTATATCATCATCTATAGGTGTGCCTTGCCCTCAAAAAGGTCACCTACAGCCTAATTGTAGGTACCTATAGTCTCATAAGATCAACCTTGGTTATTATAACCCTAAAAACATAAACACTTATCAATTGGAGTTGATTCTAATATTCCAAAGAGATCCTATGAGGTGTAGCATAGGTTTTAAAAGTTATAGATCATCTGTAGGGTCTCTTTTACTCTAATAATGGTCAACTATAGTTGAATGTAGTATGACAATGCTCTAAATTATGATTGTATTGATGTTGGCATAACATAAGTATCTTAAATATATACAATTTACTATGAGATGGATTGAAAGAATTCATCTTAAGGTAGTAGGGGCTCCTTTTCAGGGAATATATAATGGTCTTAAGGTAGTGCATTAGGTCTAATATGCAAGATTCACCTACATGCATCCCTTTCTTTGAGTGGAAACACAACACATAGTTGACTATAGTCAGGTTGAGATGAGTGTAGTTTAGAGAGATGTGAAGATATAATAGAAGTTGTGAGTGTTTACATGTGTTATATCACCTCAATAATGATGCTATACACTTCACCTAGTATTGATCACATGGAAATAGGGTAGGAGCTAGTTTTCAAGTAAACCTACAGTCAACATACTAACCCTACAAAGTCAGTGAGTTCTATAAAAGTCTCTCTTGGGTTTTGAAATGTTTAGAGGTGATATAAACATGACAAAACATTTAAATCTTGTGAAAATTTTCCTTATGACCTATTTAAAACCATCATATCTTTATATTTCTTGAGGAAATAGGAGAAGTAACCTCTGTTCTGTCTCAGATAGAGAGCACTCCCAGATGAACACACCCTACAAGTTTAGTAAGCCAATAAGGATAAGGTGAGTTAAAGATTAATGAAACATTTAAAAGAGGGGTATTAAGGTTTTTTCAACATAAACAAGCATGACTAAGGCCTCATAACACTAAGAGACCAAATAGGGTGGCCTAAACCCACAAAGATGTAGACCAAGCCTATTAGGCTTAAACTAGGCCTAATGCCTAAAAGGGATGTAGCCTCACTTTTAACACATAGTGAGAATTTAAAAAAAATTTAGGACCTTCATGGGGATCTATAAGGTTATTTTAAGACTTTATTATACAAATAAATCCGTGAACAAGTCATTTCTTGGCTCAACAACATGATAGGGTGCACATAATACCTTGAAGAGCTTAAGAGGTCATCCTAAGAAGCTCATATATGTACGTATACATATCATTAGAGCCTTAAGAGATAGGATATGTTGGAGAGTATCCTTAACAAGGTTTTAGTGAAATTTTTCTAAGGATTGGACATCACACTTTTATGAATAATCCTTAAGGGGCAAAACTACCTAAAATCCTCTAAAACCCTTGATAGTGACTTGATGAAGTAAAGGTGGATAAAAATTCATCTATATGAGATAGTATGCCTTGGTATATGATTGGAAATTGTAGAGGACTCCACCAGGATCCTTCCCATCAAATTGACTTGTACCCTATTTGTATGGAAAAGGTAAAAAATTAATTTTATTGATAATTTTTGATGTTTTGTAGTTACAAAAGGGTTTCAAAGGATGAGGATCCCTTTGGGAAATAGAGTGAGACTTAATAGAAATCTTCATGTTCATATATTGATTCATTAAAACACACAAGTACCTATCCAAGCACCTTCACTTCATCCAGTCTAAAGTGGCATAGTAGATGAAGAGTGACCACCAAGTGAGAAGGTGATAAATTCAATTGGGAGGCCTTTTAAGATTTTATTGATAGATATAAAGATAAGAGGAATATTTACAAGTTTCATATCACCCCATGTATATATTATTTTTAGAAATTGAAGACCACCTTGGTGCCAAGTGTGAAGGATGAGTGAAAGAAGGGTGATTAACTACAAATAGTGAGAACACTTATCTATAAGAAGATTGATGATTAAGGATATATCCAATACATGTTGGAGCTAGTTTCTAAACCCCTTCATATTGAAATGATGTCATATATCCCTAGTATACCTTGGAGCACTCAAGGAAGGCCAATGATGAAGGCTATTTTCAATGAGCTAATTAAAGAGTCCTATGCCATATTTGAGGAGTTTGATGCTTTTAAGGGACATTTGTCCAAAGAGACCTTGCATGGTCTAGCTCATATTCCATCTTCCTGAAAATGTATCTCTCTTTTAGCTTGACAAAGTGTTCTTTTGACTCTTGAGCTTCATTCTTCTCTCTCTTTTCTCACATTCTATAATAACTAGCCATCTTGGCTCTTGATTCATAATTCCACACCATGTATGGTGAAACCCTGATGGTTTGATTTGTACTTTACCTTTGAATAATTTATTAAATCTAGTTTTGAGTTCATAAAAATCTTGTCTAAGTGTGAAAAGTGATGAATGGTGAGGTTTAGTGATAATCTTATATCCTTACTTTTCCTTATCCTTTCATGTCTGATGTAATAAGTTCTCATTCTAATAGGTCATATTGAGTGTATATAGTGTGTTAGGCTCTCTTAAATTGTGAAAGTATCCTTAAGATCTACAATTTGGCCTCAAGTCCACTTACCTTGAGTTGTTTCATGTATATCACCTCTATATTGAAATACTAATGTTAGAATATCTTAAGACTTTGAAGCTAGTTTATAGGTCTTGTTTCTTAGTGAAAGAATTATGATATGATTATGGAATACTTAATATGTATCACCCACTTGGAATAGTTTTCTTTCATGCATACTTGTATCTCATTTCCCATAAGTAACCATTTAGTATAGTGATAAGCACTTCAAGATCAATTCAGGGATCTAGCCCTTAAACATAGAGGTCTACCTCTACTATAGGCAACCCATAGGACTAGAGGTATTCCAATGATTCCTAAATATTAGATTAGGCTTGAAAAGCCTCATATATGATGAAATATTTGGTGATAATAGTTATGGCATACTCGGTAGGACCCATTATCCTAAAGATAACTTGTTAAGGTGAATGTTGGTCTTGAAAACATCAGCTACATATTGGTGTGAAAATCAACATTTAGTGACTCCATTCAAGGTAAAATATAGTTTTATACCATAATTTTGTCATATATTTATGCTCATACTTCATTTTACTTACTAAGTCATCTTCTAATAGAGTTTAAAATCCTATCAATCCACCTCTTCATCCTAAACTTCCTTTTGAAGTTCAACACCCTTAGCCTATTATACCCTTTGAGGAGAAAGAAATTTTTTCTAGATAAGTAGACAAAGAGAGTGAGGAAGATCTTGAAGAAAACATAGATAAGCAACATGCCTTTCCAACCTTTAACATTGAAAATCTAATCCATCTTGATGCATATGATGACATTCTTCCTAATGCTACAAAGAGCATTTTTACATTCAATGGTGAAGGCGATGATACTCTTAGTAATCACATCAGGGATATCTCCAATTTGTTTAGTTTTAATAATATCACAAAGGTTAAATTTCTAGAAGACTCCTTGACATGTATGTTATAGGGAAAGCACTTAATTGGTATAGGACTTTTCCTGATGGTTGCATTATAACATGGGATGATTTTAGAGTGTTACTAACTTCATGATTTAAATACAAGAGTGACCACACTTCACTCATACATCAAAATAATGTGATTATAAGACACCCCAAGGAGATAATTCATGAATTCAATGAGAGGTTACAAAATACTTGGCATAGGTTACATCCTATCATGAGACTACCTACTAGCCTTGTTTTTCCTACTTACTTGAGGGCCATTGATACTGATATTGACATCATGCTATAATCCATGGGTGGTTTCACTCTACTTGAAGCATATGAAATTGATATTAGAGCTAAAAATTGCCCCATTCAAGTAGGAAATTTATCTCTAAAAGTGCCTATGCCTCTGCTACCTAATGTTTATATTGCTTCTCCAAAATTTTCCCAAGTTCTAAGTGTAAATACCAAGCCCAAGACTACCCCTAAGAAGGTAAAATATGATATTGATTGGAGGGAAAGATACCAAGAATTGGAGTCTAAAACTAGGAAATATAATATAAAACAAAATGCACATCAAAACCCCTATCACTATCATCAGAAATATGGTCAACAACATGGGTGAGGGACTGGTCAAGGGTAGCCTAATTTCAACAGGCCTACTAATGTGTACACTACTACTTCCACCTATAACACAAGAGAAATGGTACCAGTGCATAACAATATAATCCAATGAGAGGAATGGAAACAAGGAAAATTAATGGATGTTAATCAATAAGGATAAAAATCTCTAGTTTCTCAATGATTATTCACTCCTCTACTACTAACAAAAGATGAAGTCTTAATATAAACAAGTGAATGTTGGAAGCCTCAAGGAGAAAGCTTCACTAAATTCTTAGGTGAAGACACTTATGTGATTAAATAAGGAAATTATATTTTATACAATATAAGAACTAAGAGAAAGGATCTAGGTGATGCTAATGGTGTGCCTACAAGTTCATCTAATTCTCCTATAAGGCATTAGGGCATGGTTACAAGCATGACAGTCCCTAAGATTCCTGCACCTCCTCCAATTTAGAATGTGGTAAGGTTTTCTCAAGGTGAATTAATAACTAAAGTTCCAAAAACTTCCTTACCTTCAAGGACTCAAGAAAAGGTAAGCACTTATTCTATAAACATTTTAGATTCATTAAAGAGTGCTAAGGCATCCATTTCCCTTTGGATGTCATTTATATGCCTAGATAAAAAGAATTCTCAAAAAAATAGTTGTCTAACATCCATGCTAGTCCTCCATCATCAAGTAATGGTAATGGTCATGTATCTCTTAATAATTCCCATAAAAACATTATGGAACCATTTACCAAAGTTGAGAAGCCTCCACCTTTCTAACTCACTCTCATTATGGGTGATAAACTAGTTCATAGCTACATAGTTGATATCTGAGCCTCTAAACTAGTGATGCCCAAGGTTTTAGGTGATAAATTGGGCATAAATTATGAGCCACATAGTAAATGAGTGATTTAATTAGATTTTACACCTATAAATTTAGTAGGATTGATCAAAGGGTTGAATATTTTTCTCCATGATTGTCTTAGTTTTCCCATCCTTTATGACAATGTGGTTGTTGACTTGCCTAGCCAATTTACAATCTGTCTTTTAAGAGATTTAAAAACTAGTATAGGAGGCTAAATCTTCGATATTTGTCACTTCTTAGCCTTTAGAATAATATATGTAACAAAAGTGACCATAAAAACTCATCCACTTGCAAGGTTACACATTGAGCCGTATGTAGAATCAAGATCTAACTTGAATTATGTCATCAATAAAAAATAAGTGTCTATTGTAAATGATGGTGCTTATTCTAGACTTGAAGTCATATTTGACTTGTTTCTAGATGAGTATGGTGTAGATGCTTATGAACATGATCAATATACATACTTTGAGCAAACTGACCTTGGCATCTATATTATCCATGAAGGAGCATTTGAACATATTGAGGTAAGTGTTGAGCATTATCTCTCACAAGCTATTGAAGGTAATTACTTAATACATGTATATGATGATGATGGATTGAAGGGCATGATTGGTCAATTTTATGAGAAGAACCATCTAATTATACCTGTACTTGATGAAGTAGCCCTTGAAGATGACATTCATGAGGAAGAGGATGACTTATGGAAAATGTTTAATGCCATAAGTCAAGAGTTTGAGTAGGTAGGTAAGATTATCCCTCATCCAAAGAAGTTTATACTTGATGATATGTTTTCCAATGAGTTTAACAAGCATGATGCTAAGTTTTATATTGATCAAGAAATATAAATGTTCATCAAACATGAAATCAAGTGTCTTACTATTGTTTAAGAGCTTACAGTCATAGAGAGGCCTAGTAAAGTCAAGGTAAACATGTTTCTACTTGAATAATTGTTGAAATATAAATCTAAGGTAGAAAAAAATTCAAAGGTGTTGGAACATGGTGAAGAGGAACTTGATTATCATACACATCAAGTACATTATGTCCTATAAAAAACAAAGTTGAGGCAACTGTTATGATTTCTAATGCTCAATTTAAAGAACATCAAATGGATATGATAGATATAAATCAATTTTAGCTCAAATAAATGTATTTGGAAGGAAAGATAAATTATTCATGAAAGCTTAAGGTAGGCCAATTGCAGGCATGAGAAGATATAGGTATGGTAAGTCATTTCACCATCTACTTAGTCAAGTGATTGATGATGCACATGATTCACATGATAAGTTGCCTTCATGGATTGACAAAGATGTAAGAAGAATAATATTTGACCTAGGTTGAAGCATGGTAATATTCAATTTACCTCAAGAGTGAGGTCTTATAAATACTAGGTTAGGTGTGTGTCTTTGTTTTAGTTTTTTGTGTTCCATAAGTGTTCTTGGGAACACATGTTTATTTCCTTTGGTGTGTCTTATTTTGTGTGTCTTTTATTTATGTTTGGTATGGTTTCAAAGGAAAATTCAATTTCATATCTATGTATAGGTGACGTCATGTCCCAATGGATAGGATTAGGCTATTGGTCTTGGCATAGCAAGCATACCACCCCTAGGAAATCACTAAGAATGTTGACTATTTTGACAAAAAGTTAAAATAAGTCAACACCCTATAGTATAAAACTTATATATGGGTATATTAAGATGTAATTTGGTGTGTAATGGTATTATTTTATCTCATTTAATATGTTATTAATCTTGGTCATAGTCAAATCTAGTCCTAAGTCATTTAATGTCACTTAAGGGTCATATTTGAGTCATTAATGGAGGTTGTATAGTTTTATTTGGTATAAAAGTGTTAAAAATTATTATTAAATTTATAATATGTTATATTATTATTATTAACATTTATAATAACTAAAAATATGCAGGTTCTTAAATTAGATCAAGAAAATAGTTATAAAAAGAGGAGTTTTAGTAGTTGTACAATATCTAAAGGTGTATGACACATCTGGAAAGATTATATGGTGGATATTAAGATTATATAAAATAATATTAATACTTTATTATATTTTTAATACTAAAAAATGGATTAAAACCATTTCACTTCTCTATCAATCCATTAGGCATATAGAAATGGTTAACAAGTTTTGTCATGGTACGACCAGTAAGAGAGGAATTGGGTCAAATGCTTTTGAGGGGTGTTATTAAAATTATTACAATTAAATTTCATTTTATTATTTTATATATTGGTTTCCCATGCTTCATGAACCAATTCTAGGAAGTTGACTTCTCTTTTTTACATGCTAATCCCCATACCTTGCAGGTTTTCTTCTTGTTTGAGCTGGTACATACAAATCAATTGATGAAATTGTTTTTAGGAGATGTGGAAATACTTATGTCATGTTTTTAATCATTTATTTCATGTTTGGAGGTTAATTTATGAGCCGAACAACTCAAGTTACTAGTGTAAGATCACTAATGATATTGCAAGCATATTTCACCAAGTACAGAGGTCTTTGTAGTGGTTTCAGATGAAGGTTAATGTTGTGTTTCATGATTACCATGTATTTTTAATCTTATATCCTTTAAATCTCACTCACAAAGGCTAATACTAATGAAGTCACAATCAATAATATAGTCATGTTTAACATAACTAGTTCTCTGCATACATTAACTTACATTCAGGTGTATGAAGGCTTGCATAACATCCATAGAGATGTAATAAGGATGAAACCTTGTTATAACTTGATAAATCAATATAAACTTTCAAAATGACATATGATATACTATGATAACTAATTCAGACTCTATACATAGTCCTGCAGTCTAATATACACCTACAAGTGCCCTACATGAGGATAAGCATGTTGAAACAAAGCATTAGAACTTGTATGAAACACTTCAAGGTTCAAAGGATGAATTTTAAGATTGATAAAATGACTAAGATGGGTTAAAAGACCATACATAATGCACATTGTCCATGTTCCACCTTCACTAGCCTTGTTTGATACTATGTGTACACCTACAAGTCTCCAAAAAAGCCTAAAGATGTTGTATAGAGAGTTTAAACATGTTTTGAGACCTTCATATAAGATTGAGAAGGTGGAGAATTCCATAGTAGTCAATATTGGATCTATTGAGTGGCAGGGAGACTTGAATCATGTTCATAGTTGGAGAAAGAAGGTTTAGAGACTTGTTACCTTAAAAACTTTGAAATAAAACCTTATTCACATTTAATGCTATCATATAATGAGGTTACATGGAGTCTAGATTAATTTTAACGCCTCTATTATGAATTCCTATCATAAGAGATATGACTTGACCAAATATATTAGATATTTGGTTCCAATAAGTGATTTAGAGGAAGCCCCCAATTCAGAGATTCTTACACTATAGAAAGTCAATGTTCTATGCAGTATTTTGAAGCTTTAAATGGTCTTATAGTCCAAGATGTCATAACAAGATCATAAACTCATGTAAATTGGTCATATTGAGGTGATAAGGACACTAGTGATTTAAGTAAGTTGGAGAGAGGTTGAATTATAATGTATTGACCTATATCATCATCTGCAAGTGTGCCTTTCCCTAAAAAAGGTCACCTACAGCCTAATTATAGGTACCTATAGTCTTATAAGATGATCCTTGGTGATTAGAATGATGAAAATATAAACACTTGTCCATTGGATTTGATTTAAATATTATGCAGAGATCCTATGAGGTGTATAATAGGTTTCAAAGGTTATAGATCATATGTAGGATCTCTTTTTCTCCAAGAATGGTCAACTACAATTGACTATAGTATGGAAGTGTTCTAAAGTATGACTATCTTGATGTTGGTCTAACATAAATATCTTGAATAGATACAAGTGACTATGATATGTCCTAAAGGACTTTAATAATTCTCTCAAGGAAGTCTATAAGGTATAATATGCAAGGTTCACCTACATGGATCCCTTTATCTGAGTGGAAGCATAACACATAATTGACTACAATCAGGTTGAGATGAGTGTAGTTTGGAGAGATGTGAAGATATAATATAATTTATGAGTGTTGATATGTGTGAGAGTAACTAAATAATGATTATATACACTTTACTTGGTACTCATCACATGGAAACAAGGTAGGAGCTAGTTTTCAAATAAACCTACAGTCAACATACTAACCCTGCATAGTCAATGAGTTCTATAAATGTTTGTCTTAGGTTTTGAAATGTTTAGAGGTGATAGAAACATTAAAAAACCTTGAAATATTATGTATAATTTCCATAGGACATATTTAATACCCTCATCTCTTCATATTTCTTGAGGCAATAGGGGAAGTGCCCTATGTTCTATCTTAGACAAAGGGCACTCCTAGATGAACACAACCCTATAGGTTTAGTAAGCTAATAAGGAGAAGGTGTGTTAAAGATTGATGAAACCTTGAATATATGGGTAGGAATTTTTTTTCAACATGAACAAGCATGAATAAGGCCTCACAAAATTTAGAGACCAAATAAGGTGGACTAAACCCACATAGGTGTAGACTAAGCATATTATGCTTAGGCTGGGCCTAATGCCTAAAAGGGGTATAGCCTCACTTTTGACACCAATTGAGCATTTAAAATAATTAAATTTCCTTCATGGGGAGATATAAGGCTATTTTGAGACTTTTATATGCAAATAAAGCCATGAATAAGTCATTTCTTGGCTCAATAACATGGCAGGGTGTATAGAATGCCTTGAAGAGCTTGAGAGGTCATCTTAAGAAGCTCATATATGTGTAAATACATATCATGTGAGCCTCAATATATAGGATATGTTTTAGAGGGTCCTTATAAATGTTTTAGTGATTTTTTTTTGAGGATTGGACATCACACTTTTATGAGTAATCCTTAAGGGGTAAAACTACCTAAAACCCTCCAAAACCCTTGATAGTGACCCAATGAAGAAAAAGTGGATAAAAATGTATTTATATGAGATATTATGACTTAATATATGATTTTAAATTGTAGAGGACTCCACTAGGCTCCTTCCCATTAGATTGACTTGTACCTTATTTATATGGACAAGGTATAAAATGGATTTTATTGACAATTTTTGATGTTTTGAAGGTACAAAATGGTTTAAAAGGATGGGGATAAATTTTTGAGATAGAGTTATAACTAATATAACTTCTCATTTCCATATGTTTCTTCATAAAAACACATAAGTACCTCTGCAAGCTCCTTCGCTTCAGCCAGTCCAAACTGACATAGTGAGTGAAGAGTGATCACCAAATGAGAAGGTGATAACTTCAATTGGGAGGCATTTTTAGGTATAATTAATGGATATATAAATAGGAGGAATATTTAAAAGTGTCACATCATCCCATGTATGGGTTTTTTTTAGAAACTAAAGACCACCTTGGTGCCAAGTGTGAAGGATGAGTGAAAGAAGGGTGATTATGATTGTAATCCATGAAAACACTTGTCTAGAATAAGATTTATGATTAGGGACATATCCAATGCATGTTGGAGCCTATTTATAACCTCACATTCATAATTAAATTATTTCATTTGTCCCTAGTATACCTTGGAGTGCTCAAGGAAGGTTAATGATGAAGGTAATTTTCAAGGAGCTAATTGAAGAGTCTTATGCCAGATCTAAAGAGTTTGATGCTTATAAGGGACATTTTTATAAAGAGACCTTCAATGGTCTATCTCATATTCAATTTTAATAAAAAATCAAATCTTTCTTTCAACATTACAAGTGCTCTTGCGACTCTTGAGCTTCATTCTTCTCTCTCCTCTCTCACATTCTATAAGTACTAGCCATTTTGGCTCTTGATTCATAATTCCACACCATGTATGGTGAAGCCTTGATAATTTTATGTTGTACTTTACCTTTTGATAATATAATCAATCTATTTTTTTATTCACAAAAATATTGTCTTAAGTGTGCAACGTGATGAATGGTGAGGTCTAGTGATAAACTTATATCCTTACTTCTCCTTATCCTTTCATGTCTGTTGTAATAAGTTATCATTCTAATAGGTCATATATGCAATCTAGCCTTTGGTCCACATACATTGAGTTGTTTCATGTGTATCACCTCTATATTGAAATACTAATATTAGAATATCTTAAGACTTTGAAGCTAGTTTGTAGGTCTTATTTCTTAGTGAAATAAGTATGATAAAATTATGTAAATCCTTATGGTGTATCACCCCCTTATAATATTTTTCTTTCATGCATACTTATATCTATTTTCCCATAAATAATCGATTAGTATAGGTGATAATTACTTCAAGGTCAATTTAGGGAGTTAGCACTTAAACCTAGAGGTCTACCTATACTATAGACAAAACATAGGCTTAGACGTATTATGATGTTGCAAAAATATTAGAGTATACTTGAAAAACCTCCTATTGGGTGAAATATTTGGTGACAACAGGTACAAAGTAAAAATATTCACATGAATTTTATCAAAAATAACATAACATGATATATTACAATGCTTTAAAATGAGAAGAAGTATAGAGAAGAGTAAAGAATCACATGGCCATTAGGAAGTATCACTATAATGCACACTCCCCCTCAATGAAAACTTAGAGAGGCCTAACATGGCATGAAATTAGGAAAACTTGGTAGCACCAAGTGGTTTTGTGAAGATATCTATCACTTGTTTATCTATAGAAAAAAATGCAAATCAATATCACTATTGAGGACTTTATTTTGGATAAAATACACATGAAATTTAATATGCTTTTTTATTTGGTGATGTAGTTAATTTTTCAATGGAGATATATAAATTTGGTTATCACATAGAAGGATGGTACTATGAGAAACATCTTAATGAATTTCTCCTAACAACCTTCGTAGCCACATGGATTCTTTAGTAGCTTCAATAACACTTTTGTACTCTACTTTAGTAGAAGAGATAGATATATTAGGTTAATTTTCTATGATCCAAGTGATAACACCTTCACCAAACTTAAAAATATATCTAAAAGTATATTTTTGGTCCATAGTATCACCGACATGGTCATCATCACAATAACAATATAATTTGGCATTATCAATGGAAGAATAAAATAAACCTAAATTTATAGTTTCTTTGATATAACAAAGTGTATACAATGATATAAATATGGATCCTACATTAATATTGAAGAAACACCTAAAACAAATGAAATATCTAACCTAGTAATGGTTAGATAAATCAAATTACCCACAAGCTATCTATAAAGTGTGGGGTTCAAATTTACCATTTAAATTATATTTGATTTTATAAATCCACCTAAAACCAACAATATTCCTTTTAGTTAGAGGTGGGACAAGATCCCAAGTATGAATTTTAATTAATGTATTATACTTAACTTGCATAGAAACATTACATATATAATATTTAATAGCTTCCTCAAAGGATTGAGGTTCACATTCATATATAATAATTAAGGCATGATAAGAATGTTGACCACTAGTCAATTTATTGAGATTATCAAGAGTAGGTATTTGAATTAAGGATTATGCCCATTTAAGTATTTTACATTGAATAATAAAATTAGAAGGTTCCTCAAACTCTACACTATCTAAAATTAAATAAACTTCCTCTAGTGTATCTTTTTATTCATAAGGAGTAATAGGAGATCTAGGTTCGACAAATAAAAAACATTGAGGGTGTTTCAGGGATCAAAAAAAGATTTTTCAAGGTTCAAAACATTCCTATTTTTAGTTATTTATATTTTAGATGGATATTACACTCTTAATACTTTAATTTTACCTCTATAACCTATAAATATGCATGAATGGGAAGTAGGATTGAGTTTACTTCTTTTAGCTTTAAGAAAAAAGATGGAAGTAGGTACACCAAAGATCCTAAGATGAGCCACACAAGGTTTATTATTATACCAAATTTATAAAGGGGTATAAATATTCAAATATTTGTTAGGGAATATTTATAATATACACAAAAATATTCATGGATTCATCCCATAAGAACTTGGGAACATTTATAGAATACAACATTGTTCTAGCCATTTCAATAATGGTGTGGTTTTTCCTTCAGTAATACCATTTTAATATGCGGAATATGAAATTATTAATTTAATTTGAATACCAAAAATAATGAAAAAATAATCAAATTATTTACTAATATATTCACCATCATTATTAGTTCTTAATCTCTTAATATAAAATTTAGAATTATTTTCAACAACTTTAAATTCTTTCAATTTATATAATACTTCATATTTTTTATTTATAAAATATGACCAAATAATTATATTATGATCATAAATAAAAGTAACAATATATAAATAACCATTAATAAGATGCAACTTCTAGTGGTCCTATAACATCACTATGAATAATTTATAAACAATGTGAGGAATTTGCATCATGATTTTTGTGAAAGGGGTTAGTATATTACTTTCCACGTAGCCATCCATCAAAATATTCATGATAAGAAGGAATAAAATGAATACCAACAACAGTATTATGATAATACATATCATATGAACTTATAAAATTAGAATGACATAATATTTTATGCTATAATTGAGATTCATTCTTATTTTGGTATGAAAGACAACATGCAGAAGAAGTAGAGATTATGTATAAGCCATTTTATTGAATACCTTCAACAATTAGAGAATCATATTTATTATTAATATACCATTTATCCTTAAGTAAACTTACAATGAAATTATCATTTGTAATTTGAGAATAGGATAGTTATTTTTCTTAAGTTTATTAACATAGAAAATATCATTTATAAAAATATTTGTAAATTTTACTTTTCCTTCATTAGTAGCTTGTACAATTAATTATCACCTAAATAAATATTTTTAGATATATCTCTAGTGTTAGATAAAATATTAGATAAAAAAGACATATGATGTGATGAAACACTATTTATAACTCATTAATTTTCATTGAAGTCAAATAACATAGAATATAAAACAACAATATTAGATTTATGTTCTTGATTGTTGTTATGATTATGGTTATGATTATTGTTGGATTCATTACCTTTTTTATTTTTATAGGTTTTATGATTAGCTCTATATTTTTTTAATAAAATTTTTACCTTCTATGACCAAATTTACCACACAGATTATAATTCCTATTAAACTTAATTTTAAGATTTTTATTACCAGGTTTCATTTTCCTATTTTTACCATTGGTAGAATTAGGGTTAACTTTCAAGTTTCTATTATTTTTAGAAATAATATTGAGGGTGATAACTAGCTGAGTGGAATTATCTTTAGAATCAAAATTTGACATCACTTTCTCTTATTGAATTATAAGATTAGATAGAGTAGTGAGATTAAAGAAATATTGCTTTATTTGGTATTTTAAGTTAAGAATTGAAATAAATTTGTATTTTTTTCATTAATATTTAACTAAATAATGAAATAAAACTATTGATCTTGAATAATATGACAATCACAACCATCTAATTGAGATTTAATGTTTTTGATTTTTTCAAGAAAATTAACTACTTTTTCATCATCTTTCATAGGTGTAGTTATAAATTTAAGAATAATCTTAATTATATTAGAGAGACAAGTGCCATTATTCATAGACTCAAGAATTTTATAGAAATCACTAGGACACTCCTGATTATTGATATGGATTAGGAAATCATCTTCAACACTCAAAATAATTGACATATCCTCTTGCAATTTTTATTGAAATGTATTTGAAAGCTTGGGTGTAACATGCCATCCTGATGGGGGTTTTCCCATCCCAAAAAATATGATCCAAAACTTTCAATCCATAATTTTTTATTTAATGTAACATTTATAGATATTGTAGTTAGACCCATTAAACATTTGAGATTTATCTAGCACAAGGTTAGGACAATCCATAACTTCCCTTTAGAATAGATACTACAACACTAAAAAAACTTAAAATCACTTTTTTTTAATGTGAATTTACACTTTATTTTATTATGAAAAAAAATGTTATAAGGCTTAAACAACAATATCCACATATTTTATTGAAAAAAAATTCACAAAGATATAAATAAAAACAATAAAAATGACAGTCGCAAGTGTCATAAAAAGTTACAAGTATCACAAAAAAACTTTTACACTAAAAGATTGCAATAAAATATAAATAATATTTAAATAAATAAATGGACCATACCATATGTTTGGAATTCCCATATACATACATACATACATACATACATACATACATACATACATACATACATACATACATACATACATACATACATACATACATACATACATACATACATACATACATACATACATACATACATACATACATATATATATATATATATATATATATATATATATATATATATATATATATATATATTGACTAGTCACATGATAATGGTCAACAAGGAATAGTCTAGTTCAAGTGTCGTATAATGTTAAAATATGACTAGGAGTTTGAATGCAAGATATTAAGCACACAAATTTAAAAAAAGTTATTAATAATTTGAAATAAATAAATTATATTTGACTTAAATTGGCCAAATAATTAGAGATGATAAGGTTTGAACCCTTGACCTCCCCCTTTACATGTTTTTACCAAATAAAATACCACTAATCCATCTAGTAGACTACTTATAGGTTTATATGCAAAAATTTATTATTAAACCTTTTTAAACTAATTTTTATTTTAAAAATAAAATAAAAAACAAATATAAAAAAAAATCATGTAAAATAATGAAGAAAATTACTTTTGGTAAAAAAAAAGGAAATAAAGAATGTGGGGGCCAATTAAATTTGCATGGATTATTGAAAATTTAATCAATAACTTATTTAATAAATAAAGTTTCAAAAACTTTACTAACCTTATATATTCTTATAGCTGATTATGGCATAGTTATGGCACCCAATTGGAATAAGATGAGCACAAAAAGTTGTACAAGACACCATAACCCTTTAAATTTCATAGATCTCCCTTAAATGATCATATGGAGTATTTAAAATCCTCAAAATTCATTTTTTAGAAAAAAAAATCCACATTCAAGTTTTTGTGGTTTGTCCAATCATACAAATGTGTGATTTAGGTGAAGATAAAAAATTATAAGGGTGTTAGGAAGCCTTCATAATCCCTAAAAGTGATTTTATTCACCAAAAAATGATGATATATAGGTTTAAACACTAGAATGAGGGCTGGTAAGATCCAATAAACATTTTTTTCTAATTTTTCAGCCTCCCAAAATGCCATAGAGATATAAAATATATTTTAACATTGTTTTACATGCTGATTTTATGTGAAAAAAATCATCTCTTATTTTTTTGGATGCTAAAAGAAGATCTTAGATTGAGTTTTGGATGCTCAAAGTTTGAGAAACAAGCCTTCATAGAGGTCTTTTTTTTTAATTCTTTTATGCTATACAAACATTTTAGGATCTATTTTGAATGATTTTTTTATAATGTAGATCAATTTAGAGTGAAAATCTACATAGAGTGATCCTAACAAGCCTTGCCACCAATACACCACATCACATAACTTTGATACCATGATTTTTTACAAATGTATGCTAAATATGCAATGTAGAGGATAGATCTAGATGTGTAATAAATGACAAAGGAACACACATTTTCCATAGATAATTTAATATATAAAACCTCTAAGAGGTTAAAAACCACATGTTGATATATTCATATAAGTGAGAAACTTTCATTACCAAATATAATCCTTCTCTTCTCACTTCTCCTCTGATCATCTTCATAGTGATATTTTCAACACATAAATATCACAATGACATAATAATTAAATATCACAATGATATAATAATTAATTATCACACATGGGTGTACTTTACCAAAGGGGGAAAACCCCTTTTTATATTGGGGTGAGGAGGTGGACCATTCTAACTAATGGGTCCAAACTTCTCCTTGAGAAGCATAAAACTAATAGTAATAATTCATATGTTTTATTATTGTATTTACAAGATGATTTAACCCATGTTTAATCATAATATATTTATTATTTACCTAAGTAAATGTGATAAGGGTAAAATAAAGGCACGACTTAAAAATGATATGTTCCAAAAATATCTCTTTGATTGTGTGACATTTGAACACACCCCAAATATGAGGTTTCCTTGGGCTATTTCCTTTACTTTTGAGTGCTCTTAGGTGTGTGCTTGATTTTTTTGTTGACTTTTTAATATTTATTTCTAGATGTTTCCATGATATATATCATGTATATTAGTACTTGATGTGATCACATACTACACACTTCAATGCTATACCTACCTAGACATATTATTCCTATATGCTCCATGATTCATACACAACTTATAAAATTATATTATCCTTTTAAGGTAAGGTAACTATCATATTATATTTCCCTTCACCTTAGTTTGTGGGGGGGGGGGGGGGGAGGGGGGGAAGGGTGGGGGTAAATATCAGTGGGAGCATGTCATAGAGGAACAAATTCCATGCTTTCATATTTTTATATTATAGTGGGGGTATGTCATAAAGGCATGACCTCCACACTTATTCAGTATTTAACATCTCTAGATTACAGTGGAGGCATGTTATAGAAACATATTCTCCAAATTTACACCAGTTCTCAAATTATTTAGATTTAATTGGGGCATGTTATAGAAACATGTCCTGCACACTTGCACCAATTTTATAGTTCACCATTTTTCACATTTATATGATTTATATACATATTTGTGGAAACATTATATACATTAAAACTGTTATTATATCTTGATTTTAACTTAAGACATCTATGAGTTATATATGCCATACAAGGGGCACTTAAAAATTATAAAATAAAATAATTTTATAGATTTGAAATATTATTATGGAATGTTATCATACCCAAGATGGACTATTATGGATGTTAGATCGATCTAATCTACTACAGTAGTTGGTTCATATTTGCAAGGTCAAGTTGATTAAATCATTTAATCTTACCAAAATTATAGTTTAAATTTGATTAAACCATATAAATTATCATTAATTATAGTTTGGATTTTATTAAATCATCCACCCTAACTATATATTTAGTGCGAGTTGAATAAATCACTCACACTCATGAGGTTATATACATATTTGGGTTACATGTTTAATATGTAACAAGATTGATGGTCATGTTGAAACTCACATTTACAATGAGATTGGGGGCATGTTTTCCTAAATAACACACACACAGACACATGTAATTATAGGTTTATAATTGTCCTACTCTCATTTTCAATGCTTCATAATGAGGCATCCTTTCAAATCAAATTGCTAAAAGGTAAGATGGTTGCATCGACACATAGGGGTACTTATAACCTTGTTATTATTACTTTAAAACATTTATAATTATTAAAATTTCATATTTCACACACTTATTATATACTATAATAATCTCTTAGTTATAGCTCAATCACTATCAAAACACTCAAGGTGGGCTCATGTAAAGACAAGGTATGTTATACACACCTAGTTACATATTTATTTTATTTAAAATAGTAATTTCATAGCTAAATTAAAGGGAGGGAAATGTAGATACTAAAATATTATTTATATATTACCTTACTCTTGTATACTTGGAAAATACCTATCATGGTTGTACCTTTTAGTTTTAGACCTTCCTACTACCAAAAGGTTCATGTTCATTATCTCTTTGTGCATGATTACTTATCTCTTAGTTTGACCATTTTTATTCTAATGACCTAGGATTTATATACTATGTAAAAATATCTAAACTTGATTATTATATTTCACAACCATTTTTATACATGTACCTATTTTTTAACTCTTTGGAAACATGCATCCTAGGTAGACACATGCGTCAATACAACTATCCATTTTCCTAAAAAGTATCAATTGCCCAAAATTCATATGGTTTTCAAAATAAATGCATCCAAAAGTTATAATATGTTATTTAATACAAGAAATTTAAAAATTGAATTTGTATATATAAAATATCAACCCTCATTCATTCATCACCTAGAAATCACATATAACTCACAAGGAAATATACAAAGAGTCATTTGATCAAGAATTCAAGTGAGAAAATATATCCTATTTGTCCTTATTTACACATTAGTCATAGGAGTAGTATTTATCTAGGTCCAAATCATTCCAAGAGTAGTTCATGATCCATATTTTCCATGTTACAAGATAAGTTATTTTATGTCTTTGATTATCATAGATTGCACCCTTGTACACATAGAAGACAACACATAGGGAATAACTACATAAGTATGAGGGAATCCTTAGAGTATTAGATATGTGGGAAATTCCAAATAGAAAATGGGTCATTAGGGTTGGATAGACACTATGGGTCAGATACACAATCACTCCAAGGGTGAGGATATATGATTTGATCATTTGACAATGAACAATACCTTGTGTGCATGATCTAAAGACATTAAAAGAAATGTGATAGAAAACCTAAAGGGATCCAATTGGTCACATATGGATTCTTTCAATATTATGTATAAGACACCTATGTTTATGCAACTTTCCAAATCTAATGCAAGCATCTAAGGCTATAAAAAGGATATTTCTAAGCTTTAACAACTAATCCAAGTTCATCATCTAGTCCACTTCCATCATATTACTACTCAGACCTACATGCACATAGAAATCTAAGTATCATTATTTCTATTTTATTATAATATCTATCAATAGTTATAATTTACTATTTTTAGCAATCATAATTGTATAAGTTTAATTACTATTTTTATAAGTTTTTTATTAATTGGCCTACATTTTAGATTAGTTCAACACACTTGTGTAAATGCTAATATAATATTTTTAACCATAAATACCCCATTTATAAATTTAGGCTAAATAATCATGCATTTCCAAATTTTTTAGATGCTATGATCAATATCATGTATATTCCCTGAGTCGTTCTATATCAATTTTTGCATACTATGTTTTGATCATTTATTCACTACATTCCTAATTGCTAATATCTATCTAGATATGACACTATGTATGTTTGGGTCAAAATGTATCATACATTACAATTTTTTTCAAATTATCAATATGATGTCATTATATCTAATGTTATCATTACTACTACAAATTTAAATCTTTCCATAACATCATTTAGAATAAACTTTTATTTTGAGCTATGTTATTATGTAAGCTTCATAACTTACCTCAAAAGAGGGGGCATACACAGTGGCTTGTCTTAGAGACTAAGCTACTACAATAACTCACATAGACAAAAATACCATTTTTCTAATTGATCATAATACATGCTTGGTTTTTTTTTAGAAAATTAATTTAAACCACAACATTACATTTGGAAAAAATGAAGAATGTAGTTGTCTATAGAAATGTAATTTCATCCTAGGAATTAAGAAAATATTTATCCATATTTATCATAATTACGCTCAATCTATAGAGTTGTTTTTATTATTTATTAAAAATAATTATCATATTTTACATAGAATTCTCTCAATTTTTTTCAGTTGGGGGAATCATGCACAACATGTGTTCTAGGTTTTCACATAGGTTATTACTAAAAAAATAGTTTATTTTACTTATTCATCATAATAAATATACTCATATTAGATTAGGGGCATGTGCGCAACACATGATTTGTTTTCTTACTTAAAATCTTCACCATTTTTTGTAGAAGGAATGACAATCCATGTAAATATCTATGTTTTATACACCAAACTCAAATCACACTATTTTTTCACCAGTTTTACACTAGAAATGAATCATACTCCATATGTAATGGTTAATTCATATTTTTCCACCAATTTTTTACTAGAATGATCTATTAGAATTCATATAGGGATTCTAAGACATTATACTACCTTGAGTTGTGTAATGGAAGAGTCAATAAAATATTGAGTTCTTAATCACATTATCTTATCAATGAGGATCAGGGCATGCACAGTCCAATCTAAGAGTTTCAAGTGAAAAGAAATATCTAAGGCTTCCACCCTCTCCAATCACTAGTTTTGCATTAGAAAAACAACAGTTCACATACATAAAAAGGTGTATTCATTCCTTGTTATTTTATTTATAGTTTTTGTTGTCCTTAATTTCATATTTTTCATATTAATTAAGGAATTATTTATACATTTTTCATTATAGGTTCACATTAAGCATTGTTCAATGTGTGTCCTACATATAAGCCTCCTCAACATAGGTAAAATTAGGTATAAGTCTCTTTCCTCTTCTTGAGTAATTTCACTTTGGTACATTACTATAATAAAAGGGGGGGGGGGAATTTAGTCACTAAAATTAACATTTAATGATAAAATAATGCACTTTTGACAACTCTTTATGTACACTTACCATATTCTTAGTTCTATGATTATAAACTATTATTCCTCTTATTATATGAATATGATCCTTATATTTAAGAAATTATGATACTTGATATTCCTATTATTCATTTTAAGAAACATAAAATCAATATTAGATTGGTCCACACTTCCAATTTATGTCTCTGCTCCTCAGATAAGGTCACTCTTTTAAGACAATTCTGCTTGTTATAGTGCCTAAAGCCACCAATTTCATCCTCTTGCAAAACAATGACTAATTTTTCAAATATAAATTCACCAAATGGGTCATATCACATGTTTCACAAGTCCTATTTGAGTAATTTCAAATAATACCTATATATAAGAATACTTTACATTCAATTGTTTAGTATATTTCAAAAGGCTTCCATATTTAAAACACCATAATTATTATAACTACACATTGAGAGGAAAATAACTATTATTCCAAATTATGATTACATGCAACCCAATTAGCCTTGATATAAGTTTTAATATACCTCCAAGTTTAAAATCCAATGTTAAATCACATAATTACATAAGTATTGTAACAACATATAACATTACACCAATATTTCACACACACCATTTTAGCATTAAAAAAACACATGGATTCTGATCCCTCTTTAGATTATTGGTATGTAACTAGCACTCAACACATGGGGTGTTGAGGTCAAGTAAAAATTAAACCACTAACCTATTTTTCCCCATTTATTACATCTACTCCTTCTTGACAATTGAGCTAGGGTTCCACGTAAGGAAGAAGGTACACAACAACCCCCATAGTAAATCAAATAGATTCAATCACATAAAAATGAACTACAGGCAAAGGTGAATTGGTCTAAAATTATAGAGGACAAAAAACCTATTAGACATAGGCACACCCTACATATGATAGTGCATGATGACCTTATCTGAATAATGTAGTCTTATCCTAGATATAAATCAAACCTTCTTCTTGATTCACAATCATCTCACATAGTGCCATAGTAGATCACACATTCACTATTGCATTTCATCATATCTAAGTTCCAATTAAGTTATTTATCTTGAGTATTTACACTTTTAGCATCTTTTCATAAAGATTAAGTTCTAAATAAGTCTTGCATAATTATTACATATTTTATACATTCTAATTTTACTCATCATTTTTTCATAATTAGGTTAACATTTGTTTAATCCCCAATTTTGATAAAATAATTTCCTACAAACCATTTATATAAATATCTTTAAAAAATATTCTGTAAATAATCGTATAGTAAAAAATTATAAATAAATAAATAAATATATATATATATATATTTATTTATAATTTTTTACTATACAATTATTTACATAATATTTTTTAAAGTTTTTCCTCAATAGTCTTTCATGCTTAAAATTTATTTTTATCTTGAGACAAATCTTGATTTCTCATATCTCAATTAAAGTGTGGATTTAATGATGGAAATTATAAGTGGTAAGCATTTTATTGAAATTATTTTAAAATAACTTCTCATCAAAAGTTTTGACAATTTTGGTCTGTATTGATTTTTTGTGAGTAATACCTTATTTCACAATAGGGGTCATTGGCCTAAATGGACCTAGAAATTTAGGATGTCTTATATTATGATTAGGTTGAAATTAATAGGGATAAAATATTGGCATGATGATTTGTATATAGTTTGTGATTTTTATAACCTTTATTGATAAATAAGGTAATGCAAATAGGTGTAGCTACTAAATTATATTCTTTGGTACTTTAAAATGATAATCTTGACACACATTTACCAAACATGACTTAAATAATAAAACAAGATCTTTATCCACCTTGACTCACACTTGCATACTATATTACAAGTCAACCCTTCCATTTTGTTGTTACATACCTACATGAATCTCACTATCTATTTAAAACCTATTAATACTCTTCCACAATAATTTTTAGACTCTAAATTTAGTCCACATGTACACATATTGGTTATAATAGAGATAATATGTATTGAACCTCTCTTAGTAATAATTATTTTAAAAATCCACCCCATCCTTAGGTTTAGCCCATCATGCTAGCATGTTTTAGGTGTAATAAATTATTCAATTGGATCCATATATAAACATATCAAAGTATCAATCAAAATGAACTTGAAACTTATCTATTATAAATATATACATTATTTTACATTGAGTAAATATATCCTATTATTCTAAAATTTAAAACCTTTGTCTAGGAGTGGTCACAATCCAAGTTTGAAGTACTCTAAAGTCAAGTCAAAGCAAGCATTTTAAAGTATAAAAGTTGAATCATTAACTTCATATATATATTGAATGGGTATAATTAAAAAATCATACTAGTTTGGAGAGATATGCATGGCTTACATTCTCCTCCTTAGAGTATTAGATACGTAAGCATTGACAAATCATCAGACATTGGTTTTTAGGATCAAATCAATGAATTACACTTTAATGATTTTGTAATTTTTTAGACCTCAAAAACACACCTAAGGTTTTAAGGCAAAGGAGACTAGTTTCTATAGCTACGTGCATCATCAAGGTTTGGGATAAAAAACATAGATAAAGAAAGCACAATAATAGGTGATTATACAATCATTTTTCCCTACTTCCATACATGTCAATAGTGACTTGTAGGTTAGAAATGACTAACCATATTAACCCAATGTAAATATTGAATCAGTTCCTAAACCAAATGAACCACATGTCTGATTTATCACACTTTTCACTTTTAGAATACTATCATAGTTAGATAGTCAAGTAGAAGAGTTAAGTATTTTGATCTCTTTAGTACTTTCAATATTTAACATATGCCATTTATCAAATCAAAATAATCAATCTCAATCTTTTACATATAGGTGTATGCTTGAATGTCATAGATTATATATAAATTATATTAATTTCACCCATTAATCCAAATTAGGGTAAAACATATTGGTTAACTCATAAAAATATTGAATAATGAAAAACCAAAGGTTTTCCATTATGATTTAATCCTTCTAGGGTTTTAGATTCTTGATTAGGGTTTAAAGTTCAAACTTGATTTATGATTATTCCCTAAAAATACACATTAAACATGACCATGTTTTTGATAATATAAGGTGACAAACCAGGGGCTAAACCCTTACAAAGTAAAAAAAGAAAAACTAGAGGCAACAACACCAAAATTCCTCAAAATAGAAATATCAAAACTTGTTACACCAACATAATCAACACAGATAACAAAACAAGTTTAAAGATAGTATGTACGAGGAAACATAGTAAAAACACCATAAAGGAAATCAGATCTAAGGAGAAAGATTCTCCCATATTTTAGCCAAAGACTCCATAAATTCATCCAAAATTTTGAAATTATCATCTCCATCCTCCACAGCTATAGACTCAAGATCCTACAACATAGAAAGATTCAATAACACAGTATGCCTGAGCATAGTGGAAACTAAGTGTTCCAATTTCTTAACATGACCCCTCAGGGCAACAATGTCATTCCTATAATCGACTCCTTCCTCCATTTCATCTATAGCTTCCTCCACAAACATCCTTCTCCCTTCATTAGCATTAACCTCATAATCACCCATATTACCACCAGATGCATTGGTTTATTTGTTCCCATTCTTACCCTCTGTATCCTCAAATATCTCCTAGATTTCAATAACCCTGGCCTCATCCCCCTAAGTGGATTATTTAGAAGCACTCTCCAAATAATTAATAAGTTTGATTCTTGGTGCAAGTTTTCTATAAATCCTCTATGAGCTCCTAACACTAGAGGACAAACCCTCCTTATCTTTAGTAGATATAATGGTTTTACTGCCTGATCCCACAAGAGTACTGCTAAGATTTTTAGGGGTCCCCACATCACCTTACACAATTTCCTCTTCCCCCTCCCTAAGTTTCCTTTTCCTACTCTTCGCACTACTTTTAAGGACTGTAGTGTGGGTAGTGGTACCCATGATAGTCTCCTCATTAGATAGAGAAAGAGAACCCCCTTTCATCTTATGATAAGCAGGGGAAGGGCAAGGCTCTTTAGATACAATGGTATTATCATGTTTGATAGCAATTTCACCACTATGGGATTAGATAGGCTTAGGTGGCTCTAAAGCAAGGTGGAAATTATAAAGGTAGAGAATAAGACCTTGGTGTAGGGGAATGGGTTTCTTGGAGGGTTTCTTAGCTGACTTAGCTTTAACTCTAAAAATTGAATTCTCAAGGGAAGAAATCAAATAGAATGGGAAGCTAATATGAGCATTGCATCTAAAATGATTCAGTAAAGGAAGATGGTAATTGTAGAACCTGGTAAATCTCCCCTCTAGAGTGAAGTATTTCATAATGAGGAAACACATATCATCCCATGGCTCTAGTAGCTTGGCCCATTTGAATCCTCCCTGGTAAGGGACCACTTCTTCACCTTCCCCAAGGAATAAATTCTAGTTATAATCATCCACCACTTTCTCTTTCCTTTGTAGCTTGGTCCCCTTAGATGGTAGGCCAGTTTCCATAACATTAACTTTCTTTGAAACCTCAAACCCAATTCTCCCAATAGTGACTCTATGGTTATTCCAAGTTTGAGCAAATTGCTCAAATAGATTTTCATCGTAACCATTAAGCCATTGCAAAAAAGGGCTAATGCCACTTTCCTTATAGTAATGCTAGACCAAAACATTATCCTTAAACTCAAAATACGAAATTGGCTCCATTTTAATCATATCTCCATCCATTATAACCTTCCAAACAAAGACACAAAACCCCTGAAACTAGAGATTCACAAAGTTATTGTTGAAGGATAGATTAGCCATTATGACAAGAAATCTGCACGTAATATCATTAATAAGAGCTACCTTTCGAAGGACTAATTGAAGCCTACTCTTCCTATGCTCAAACATGATTATAAGGGGATCTCTATAATTAGCAGATAAGCACCTTGCCTTAACACAAGGGAGTAATAAAGTGAAGATGACATTGAGCAAGTGAAGTACAAAAAACACGTACTTTGAGATACACATTAGCACCTTCCAATAAAACTAGTGGAATAAAATTTCTTTCCTAAGATGATTAGTCATCATCAACATGTAATTTCTTTTTAGATTAAGTCCCTTATATTTAAAGGGATGTTATTAATTTAGCACCAATAATGCCAATCAGAAAATTATTGACCCAAATCTGCAAGAGCATCTGCAACCCCATTTCCCTCTATATATGAGAGAAATAAATTTTTGGGATCCACTGTAGAAGGATCTATATGTCCACTATAATGTCCTTCAGTTTCTATCCATAATTCAACATGTTAGTAATAACATCAATAATAAGTTTAGAGTCCCCCTGAATGTGCAATTTCCTAATATTAAGTGAAATAGCCAATTTCACCCCCCATAGAAGAGTAGATGCTTCAACATAGTTATTGTTTTGAAGGCCTATCCCACCAGCATAGAAAACAACCATGTACCCCTTATCATCCCTGATAATCCCACTACTACTAGCCTTATCATCCACCTTAGATGCTCCATAAAAATTAAGTTTTATCCAATTATACTTTGGGGGGATCCATCTAGTATTCAATCTCTACAACTATTTGAAATTGTTTAGGAGCCAAAAATTTGGTTTAGAATTCTCTAGCTAGTCACAATTTGCTCCTTTTCTTAAGAAAGAGGATTTTCCACAATTTTGATGTGAGAATTGGCAACACATTCCATGAGGCTCTTATAAAAGGAATGAAAAACCTAAGAAGTATCCCTAATAACATCCCTAAAAATCTTGTTAGTACACTCTTTCTAAATAGTCCAAGCAAGACAAGGTAGAGTTTGGTTCCAAAGCTCAACCAACCATGGATGAGAGAAGGAAGGACATCAGTTAGCAATGACTTCCCTAACATCAAAATTAAAAATCCATTGGATGCCAAAATTTCATTAAAACATTACTCCAAATTCCCTGGCAAAATCATAGTGGAGAATTAAATGAGAGACAGTTTCCTCCTTTTCAAAGCACAGAAAGCACCTATTGACCAAGGTGAATCCCCTCCTCTGTAAGCTATCTTGATTTAGGATTTTTTTATGAATAGCATCCCACTAAAACATATTAATTTTATGGATAAGTTTATGATTCCAAACTTTCCCCCAAATCTCATTGTTAGGCATATCAGGGATCAATAGATAGTAAGCAGATTTAATAGAAAAACTACCTTTCTTATCTAGGCCCCAATACAACTCAACTTCCCTAGGAAAAAGGAGGGATTTTGACCCCCAACAACAAATGTTGGATAGACCACATCCTGGGATAGAGATCAGGGTGATGGGTACAATACTCAAAAAAAAAATTCCAACTCCTAATACCATTGTTATTGTGAATATAATGACAAACTTTATTCCCAAAAAACTACGTAGCAATGCTAGCAATGCCTCTATAATCACCTTGAGTATCTAGGGCCTTATCATTAAACCAAATGTCTTTCCAGAAGTTAATAGAATTAATATTCCCTAGTTTCCATCTAAGCCCTTACTTGAGAAGACTTCTAGACTTCAACATTTTGTTCTAGATAACATATCCCTTGAGAAGCCCTTCCAGATGGAGAAAACTAAAGTTGCCATTTCCATGAAGATACTTGGTTTGCATAAGGTCTCCCTACTCTTTATGGTTGTGGATCAAGTTCCAGTTTATTTTGGATAGGAGAGATTTATTCATTTTCATGGTAGATCTAATATTAAGACCTCCATGGGATATAGGAAGACAAACTTTCTCCCAACTAACCAAAGACATTCTCTACTTGTCTTCCACCCCAGTCCATAAGAAGTTTCTTTGAATCTACTCCAATTTGTTAGCAATAAACTTAGGCATTTTAAAAATAGATAGGAAATAAGTAGGAATACCTTGCAATGAAGCACATAGAAACACAAGCTTGTTAGCATTACTGAGTAGCTTCCCCTTCCAAAAAACCAACTTTTTTTGAGTTATTTCTAGAATTCCATTCCAAAATCCTTGAGACACCTCATTGAATATGAAGGGGAGGCCAAGGTAAATAATAGGAGATCAAATTTAGTGCACCCAATAATATTAATGATTTTTCATCGAAGATCAGCTAGAGTATTAAAAAAATACACATTGCTCTTTTGAAAGTTTATGATTTGACCAGAGGCTTTGGCATACTCATTTAAAATATTCTTCTAGCTACGAGCTTCAACCATAGAAGAGATACCAAAGAGGATGGTATCATCCACAAACTATTACACAGACATAGTGGGAAGGGAAGAAGTAGGTTTAACACCAAAATTTTCTTTAGAAGGTAATTTTAGATTAGACATGTCTCCCAAGGGCCTCATCCATCATGATAAACAAGTATGGTGAAATAGGATCCCCCTGTCTATTCCCCCTTGAGGAAGGAAAAAACCCCCTAGGGACACCATTGATTAGAATAGAGAATTTAGTAGTGGAGATAGCCTCCCTGATAAGAAGGGATATTTTATCATTAAAGCCAAACTTTTTAATGACTTCAAACATGAATTTCCATGAAACTCTATCATAGGCCTTAGAGATATCTAACTTTATAACCATGTTAGGGATTCTTCTCTTATCCATAGAGTGGATAGTTTCATGAGTGGAGATCATATCATCAAGAATTTATTAACCAAGGACAAAGACTTTCTATGAAGGGGAAATAATTTTATCCAAAAAAGGCTAAAACCTTAAGACAATTAGTTTAGTGCACAACTTATAAATGGTATTACACAAGCTAATGGGTCTAAAATTAGAGAGATGCATAGGCTTTGGATTTTTAGGAACAAGAATAATAAAAGTATTTTTAATTTGCCTTTAGAAGTTTCCCAGTTCTAAAAAAATCCCTCACAACAGTAGTGACATCTGTCCCTGCAATATCCCAATATTCTTAAAAGAAGATTGGAGGAAATCCATCTAGGTCAGGGGCTTTGAAGGGACCCATCAAAAATAAGATAACACGAACCTCTTTCTCATAAATAGGTTTTAGTATTTCAAACATGTCTTCTTCAGTAATCAAACAAGGGATCTTATCAATAAATTGGTCCATAATCCCTCCATTGTCAGCATTATTAGCTTGCTTCGATAGCAAAGTCTGAAAAAATAACATAGTTTGGTCCCCAATCTCATTGTCCTCAATGATAGTATTTCCAGTTTCTAGACATTATTTAGAGATAGAATTAGCCTTCTTATGATTCATGGATGAAAGATGAAAAAAGGTAGTATTTATATCACCTTCTTTGATCCACTAAACCCTAGACTTATATTTTTAGAAAATCTCTTCTCTACTCATAAGACTTTTCCATTCAAAAATCAGATCACCTTCCTCCTATAAAATATCATCTGTAGCATCTCCTTGAGCCATAAGCTATTGGAGATCAGCTCGTCTTCCAGAGATATTTTTTTTCTGGCTAAACACATTGACAAAGCTATATCTATTCCACCCATGAACCTCCTATTTAATGTGAAGGATATTTTTGATTAATCTAAAAATTGGAGTAACTTGAATGGGAGTTTTCCACCATTGAGACAAAAGGTTTCTAAAATCTTTATGTTTAATCCACATAGCTTTAAATCTGAAAGGGAAAGGGCTACCCTTACACTATTCCTTCCAACTAAAGAGAATATGACTATGGTCTGATATGGTTCTAAAAAGAGCCTATAGACTCATATTATGATGATTATCCCAATTGATAGAAATGATAACTCTATCCAATTTTACTTGAATCATTTGATCTCCTCTTCTTCTGCTAGACCAAGTGAAATTTTGATTCTGCAGCTCCATATCCAACAGCCCAAAGGAATTGATAAAATCTACAAAATCAAACATGTTATCAATATAATCAAGAATACCCCCACATTTATCACAAGGATATAAGGGAGTATTAAAATCCCTAGCCAATGTCCAATGAGAATGAGGGGAGGTGGAAATAATATTACACAAGTCTGCCCACAATGAATTTCTCAGGGTTCTAGTTTTCAGAGCATAAATATTGAATAAGGACCAATTTAAAGATGTTAGAGAGAAGTTAATAACTAGAAAGTATTTGCTAGAGACAACTAATGAGCCCTATATTTTAACATCATTCCACATAGTGAAAATCCCTCTAGAGGATCCCGTAGTTGATCTAATATAGAAAGCAGCCTTGGGCCATACATAATCTGCTATCCTCTTAAATCTCTCTTCATTCATCTTAACTTATTGAAGTAACAAAATATCTAACTTATTGTCCAGAATATAGTTTTTCACTTCAAACTATTTGGTGGGACTATTGAAGCCCCTCAAGTTCCAAGATAGGATTCTCATTGGGAAGGTTTATGAGATTGGATCTCTAGTGTTTTTTGCTTACCACTAGTAATCTCCCTGGTGATATTCCTTTGCCTTATTTCTCTGAGAGTTGGTCTTCCTTGTTTAGGGTCTATTATAACATCCATAGAATTTTTAGCCCTTCAATTCTTTTTCTTAGGGGTAATACAATCCTCATGGTCATTACCACTACCATTTTGGCTAATTTCAGCTGTCAATGAAGGAATATCTTTCTACTCAATAAGAAGAAACTCCTTCATGAATTCAACCATGGTTACAAGAGAGGGATTCTACTTAAGGGATGTTTAGGAGGTCACAACCTTGGGATTGAAATTCCAATCCAGGAGCTGGGCCCTTTGTCCAATGGAAGCTATGGCCTCATCACCTTTAAGAGTAGCCTCCACTGACTAGGAGCAAATCTCACCCTCTTCCATCTGAGTATTCTATTGAATAAGGTGCTAGTAATTATCTATATTAGGATTTTGATAACCTTTCTCCATGTATTTCTTAGAATAATCTTCTATGGTAACATTTTCCCCATTACTTCCCATTCCCTAATCAATAGGGGTGTCATCTTTGGAAGAGTTATCTTTAAATTCATTGTTAAGGTCAGTATTGCCTCCCATTTGTTTCACCTTACAATGGGTCATTAAATGGCCTTTCTACTTACAAATCTGATAGAAAGTAGTAGCATTCTCATAGAGGATCAGTTGGGTCTAAATCCCATATTTGGATTTTAATTCTATAGACATGGGAAGGGATTGGTAGATATCCACATTAACACAAAAAAGAGCATACACACAATGGGACTTAGTCTGAGTGTTATTATCCAAAGTCACATACTAACTAAAGGTATTACTAATAGAAAAAAAAATCTTTTCATCCCAAAATTCCAAGGGAAAGCCTCGGAGTCTCACCCAAATGGGGGAAATCTAGTTCAAATCCGTGCTGGGATCAAAACCAAGTTTCCAAGAGCACAAAGCAAGTGAATGGGTGCCATAGATCCATGGCCCTCCTTCCATAATAGCTAACATATCCTCTATATTCATAAATTTAAATAAAAACAATCCTCTTGCTATAGTAATGACTGACACATTGCCTTTGATCCTCCATCAATTAACCACTCATTTCCTCACCATCTCAATATTAGGATGAAGGGAGAAAAATCTTACCAACCAGAGCAAGATCCATGGCTGCCACTATTTCCTCAACCAAGTCATCAAGGATATCCAAATCCATTCCTTCCACTGATTCCTTTTGGATCAAGACCCCTAATGCACCTTTAGGGGAAAGATACATCTTCATAGTTAACACCTCTTTCCATCCCTTAGAAGGATCCTCACCTACCAGTTCCTGGGTCTTAGAGGCACTACCCAAGGCAGTGACCTCCATCATCACAATTATTTGTCGAGATGCACCAAGGTCCTCTAATTTTTTTTTCCCGCCTATCTCCTCCTCCCAAAACCATTTGAGTATCCTAACTTTGGATTTTTATCTTACAAATTTGAGAACTTTATTTGTAAACTAGTGTTCAATTTTGATAGTTGTTAAGCCTTGATCTCTTTTTCCCATGGACATTGTTTTAGCAAATGTTTCATGTCTATATTCTTCTCTAACATGACCATGTTAAATAGTTAAAAAAATAAATTAAATTAATCTTTTCATATTTTTCTACATGAATAGTGTACATTATTTGGATCAATTATTTAGGCTAATGGGCAACAATTATCAAATCTAAATACACTAATAAGGATAAATTTATGAATTTAGGATCATAAGTCTTCATCCAATCCTATTATTGAAACATAAAATTTGAGATGCCTATTATTACCAATAGATGCCAAATAAAATACATGAATCCATTTATTATTTTTATTATGGATTGTACAACATATCATATCCACCCTATTGAGGGACTTATCATGAATATTCAAAATGATGATAAAACTACTAAAGATCAACAAGATTCTATTGAGGATGGAAAGTACATTAAATATATTAACATGAATCAACATTATATTGATTCATTATTATATATAACAAGATATGAGTAGAAATATTTAACATGATCTTCCACATCTTGTATTTTGACTACTAATATTGGTACTATCCTTACACCTACACCTATTGAAACCTATGTGACATCCACCAAAAATTTTGGGGAAACACAAGGCATTAAATATATTTTGATACCTATTATTACATGGAAAACATTAACACCTCCCATGATGTATACACATATTCCATTACCAACATCACCTATTACAAATTCCTACAAGTACTATCCTTTCACCTACACCTCTTGCAGCCTATGTGACATCCATGCAAAGTTTGGGGTAAACAAGAGACATTAAACATATTTTGATACTTATTCCTAAATAATAAACCTTCACACATATCATTATGGTTACACATATTCCATTACCAACCTCACCTACTATACTTGCCCTTAAGCATATTGTTACAAATATACATGCCAAGGTGTTACAACTAAATCAACATGCATTGAGAGCTAGTCATTCCATGGATTTTCATGCTTTGATCCTTATCCAATTAGCTCTTGAGAAAATAGCCTAACCTTTACCAATAGGATTTTTATCTCACAACATCCCAATATTATAAGGTAAAGGTGATCCTAAGTAACACCTTAGGTCATTTCATGTAGCATGCTTAGATTATACATACAATGACAATATATTGACCAAGTTATTTTCAGGAAGTCTTAAGGAATTTAAATTGTGATGGTTATATGAATTCCATCTCCAATATGTAAGAGAATTCAACCATTTCTCTTAAAAATTCCTATCATAAATTTCCATCAAAATTGTTGAGAAGTTATCATACACATAAATTGATAAGCTAAAGTAAGGATCTAATGAACCAATTAGTGAATATATGCTCCAATACAATAACATGATAGATAATATGTCAATATTATGGATAAAAATTAATTACAATATATATTCAAACAAATTTCTATAACACTAATCCATGAGCTAATTATATTTGATAAATTCAAATCATTCGATGACTTATGCTATATAATGAGGGACAAAGAAGTCAAGCTAATTGATTTGCAAAAAATAAAGTATAAATAAAATATTATGACTATTTAAACAAATAAGTTTCAAATAAAACCAAATTATAATGCCAAACCAATTGATAACAATAATGAGGAGAATATTATAGTAAATTTAGTGTTGTAACCTAAAAAATAGTTACAATTGATTACTCCACCAAAGGTATTTTTCTCAATTATCATCACCTCCTCATGTGATACTAAAGAAATTTATTGAATTGAATCTTATCAAACTCGTTCATATAAATGAGATCGATATAAGTAGACCTATACTAAGGACCTATGATTGAAATACATATTGTGATTATCATTAGATTTTAGGTCATTCAATGATTTTTTTCAAGTTAATAAATAAGATATATGATCTTATAGATAATTAATTTATAAATTTGGGTAGTCCTATAGAGGAATATATATTAAAATATAATGGAAATTAAAATTTTATCTTTAGTGATCCCTTTTCAAAACATGAAACATTAAAAACTAATGGCACTTCAAAGGTACATTATGCATAGAATGTGTATCCTCCACTATTGACATAAGATCACCCAATAAATACTATAATTGGTAAACTTAATGACGTTACACTTTAGCAACCCATGATCACATTTTATGATATAAATATAGTCGATGATGATTTATATTTTCATATGAGCATACATCGATGAAAAACCTATACATAATGTTACAATTGAAAATGGTTTAAGTGAAAATGTTTACATGATGGAACTTATCCAATCATTTGGGCACACATGATAAGATTTATAATATACATTGAAAGTAGTTATAAGATTATACAACTAGAAATATAATACTTTGGGATGTATAATATTACCACTTCTGGTGGGCTAATCCAAATTAGCCACACCATTCCTAGTTTTATAGAGTAATGTGATTTTTGATATGTTTTTAGGATTCCATTAGATGTAGATAATTCTTGTAGTTTCATATATAATGCATTGATGCCTAAAGTACATACAATATAACATATTCATCACATTTATAGTTATAATATTTGATTATCCTCTATAGTAAATTATATATTCTCCTCCAACTTCACCAACACCATGATTAGTTGATATACATATATAAAATCATTATTTAGAGATGGTTGATATACATAATCAATATCATTATTCAAATATGGTTTATGTAATCACTCAAAAGTGGTATTTGAGTGTTAAGAGTGCTACTCGATACTACCTATCCCTAGCTTAGCCTTAGACCCATCTTAGAGCTTATAGTCACACTTATCCAGCCTTTGTGTGGGTCACATGCATCCCTAATCATCTATAAATTAGTCCCAAACCCTCTTTTATTGATCTTAGCCCTTTGTGCCTAGTGTTATGACAACTGGACACTAGCACCATAATAAGGACACTAGTGCCACATGGCACTAGTGTCCCCAAAATGATAGTAATGTCCTTTGCCCTATCTTTTGCAAATAGATATATTTTCAAAACTGAAAATTAATATGGTCAATGTAAACCTCTTTTATCACCTGCATAAGAATAAAAATAATATATATACATGAATTTTATCCCTATAACCACTATATGTAAATTAGATGAAAAATACACATTCAAAATTAAAATAATTTGAACATAATTAAGGTTTTCCAATCCTTATTATACCCTACTTATGCATACTACCATCCACAACAACCCTAAGCTTAGATTACCTAGATTTATAGTCTCAAGTACATTCAAGGAACTCAAGGTCACTATCATTATAATATCACTTGAACTTGAACCAACACTTAGGTGGGGATAACTACATTGGGATTGATACCTCTTCAAAGTGTTGGTATGTAGGTAACTCTCTTCACAAAAGGGTGTTGAGGATTTCCTTCCTACCCTACCAACAAAACACAATCTTTAGCTCATATCAGCTAGTTTCCCTAGTTACATGGAAGATTAGGGTTTACATAATAAATCAATCATTATAGGAAAAATATAGGGTTTCAATACTTATGCATGTAGGAATAGATCTCAGATATTTAGACACAGGTGCACCCAAAAGTTTGAGATAGTCCTCCATAGAGGACATTACCACCAATATCAAGACACTACCACCACTTTTCCAATAATGACACTACTATCCAATTGTGGTGATTCTATCTAAGAGGGGTTATGATACCAATATTTAGTTTATGACACTTAGACCATATTATATCTTAGTTTGCAGCACTTAGATCATTTATATCATTTATTTTCTAGCTAAGTTTTTGCTTACACTATTTATTACTATTTTTAGAAAAGTCAAATCTAGTTAATTCTATAACAAATCAATAGTTGTGTTTATTACATAGTATTTCTCTAATTTATTCTACTCATATATTTAACATAGGATTTACATGTGTTAAGTCCTAAAATCTTCAAACATTTGGTGAACCCATATTACTTTGAACATTACTCAAACCCTTACCCTAGATGTGCTTAGGGTTTGTATCCTTTTTGTGTCTATTCTCAAATATTAGTTCCAAAATTTTATATTTGTTTCAATATTTGTTTTTTATAATCTTTCTTCAATTAAAATTATTTAAAAGTTCAAAATATAAAACTACTTATGTTCCTACTTCCCAAACTACAATGGTAGAATTCAATAACTAATTTAATGATATTGATAGAAACAATTTCAATATTTTTTGTCCAAACATTTGTATATGTAATAAGACCTAATAAATACTTCAAAAAACAAACAATGGTCAATATTTGACTCCCCTAGCTAATAACATTGTTACACCTATAGTGGGATAACTTAGCTAACACAAATAAAAATTGTAACTCAACTAATTTTAGTGATAAATATAGATCCAATGTATAGTTTATCCACTCTAGATGTATACCTTATGCATAAAGTTAATACTCTATATTCTAAGGTGTTACATCTTGAGTTTGGAGTCACTAGGCCATCACATGCCTTGGATTCTAATGTTATCTTACATACACCTTTGGCACATAACATAGTGATAACTCCCTTACCATCCAAATTCATGACACCTAAGATTACACTGTATGATGGTAAGGGTGACCTAAATAATCATGTTTTATCTTTTCATGAAATATTTTTAGACCACGTTTCCAATGATTGGCTTCTCACAAAGTTGTTTCCATGTAGTTTAAAAGATTATACCTTACATTGATTTTATGACTAACCCAACCAATCTATCACAAAATTAAATCATTTAGAGGACATGTTTTTAGTGTTGGAAAAATAATGAATGGGAGGGGGGTGAATCACCATTCAAAAACTTTCAATTAATTACATCCACTCATATATGAACTATGAAATCAACACAATGATCTAACAATGCATTAAGAATCAATCAAATGAGCATGAAACAAGATAACACATAAAATATGTGGGAAACCCTCATGGGGGATAAAATAAACTAAAAAAAATCTTGGAAAAACTATCCTATAATAAAATATATCAAATTTAGCTAAGCAACAACCCAACATGGAGAACTAACCCCAAATTTATGATGCACCCATTTGACTTTAGAAAGCACCCATTTGTTAAGAGGTTATAACCCCCTATGACTAAGCACTAAATAAATCAAAGGATAATTATACAAGAACCAACCTAAAATGAAGATCCAACTCCCTCTTGACTAGGTTCCAACTCACCCAAGACCAATTTTTCATGCACCAACCTACAAAGAAGATTAAACTCTCTCTTTGACCAAGCACCAACTTAGCCAATCACACTTATTTATTATATTATTCAAATAATATATCTAGCTAATATATCCAGTATAATAAATTAATAACACATATATATTGAAACTCTGATAGCCTCTCAATATAAAATGATCACTCCTTTATCTCTACTCCACTTAATCTCTCTCAAAATTACCTCTAGCCTTCTTCACTTGATTGGCCTTCATCAAGACTGAACATGTCATATATCTTTGCTCATAAATAGAAGAAAAAAATATTATCATAATTAAATGATTATCTGATCTATCCTTATGGTTTAAAACATGTTACCCAATCTCCTTAGGCTCATTGATTTCTCAAATCATTCACTTTCTCTTAGCTTGTTCAAATAGGCATAAAACTAACTTGTATATATATCATTCTTTGTCCATATACAAATTAGTCAACCAAAAAACATTAACATATTATATAAGCCATATAATATTTATTATTACATATAATAAATAGTATTAAAATGACATTTTATTCCCTTTTGGTCTATCATGACTCAATTATACCTCATTTCACTTTTAGGTCTCATGGACACCTAATTACATTAGGTATATCTAGTAGCTATAAACTTGATCCATTAGAACACATTTAACCTACATATACTTCAATATTATTTTATAAAAAAATAAAACATACATTTTCAAACATCCTATGATCTCCATAACACGTTTTAGGTCCAACCACTTCATGAAACCCCTCAATAGTAATTAGTCCTATTAGGTCTGTGTACACCAAAAACTCTACCTTTCAATATTGAAGTTAAAATACATTAATACATTAATATATTATAAAAAAATGCATATAAATAATATAAATTACCTTATTTCCATTAAAAAATTCATTAGGCACTTTCACTCAGAGCTTAAGGCTTCATGAACACCTTTGTAACTCACTCAGAACTGCCAGTAAACTCAAAAACACACTCATAGTGACTTAGACTTCCAACACCTATGTAGACACTTTAAATGAATATTTATACATGTAAATATTTATTATATACCATCAAGACATCCTAAAATTAAAAAATCATATGGTGTAATGACAAATATTGGTCTTGTAGACCAATTTATTGACCTCATGTTTCACAGTCTTATCTAAACCAGACTAGTCATTTTATAAGTAACTTTTTCACCACATACATGACCTTAAAATATTATTGCAAGAATTAAAATGTATTAAAATTCCTTAAAAAAATATCCATGCACTTGGTTTCATCATTGTATCATGAAAACACATTCAAATTCATCTTATCACTATTGCTTGGGTTTTACACTATTTACACCATTAGGTATGTCTGCAATTAGCTAGATTGGAATACTATTTTAGAATAATTGAAGGGTATAAATTATCCAAAAACCTTAATGGTCATGTATTATGAGTCTCTATCTCCTTATTACATCCATTTTATTTTCTTTCACAATGTAACTTTTGACTACTACAATAAATTCTTGACACACAAGCCTATATCTGTACATTTTATCTCTCATCTCAATAACCACCACCACTTGGACATACCTGGGAGAGTTTAATAAATTATATAATATTTTTTATATTCATTTTAGACCATTATAGTCTATTTTTAATAATCCACATCAATTCATTATTAGGGTTTTAAGGAGGTTTAACATATGTTTTGGTGTTAATGATTATTCATAAAGGACTACCCTTTAAATACAAAAAAATTCTTAGATATATTATATATGACCCTTAAACATCTCTAATTTATATATAATGTTCCCATGTAGAGGTTATACATGCCAATGAATTTATGAAAGTGTATTTTGGGACTTGAGACCTCATTTTAAGAACTTGAGAATGCCTAAAATAGTGTTTCTTATAATTACCTTCAATCCATGGCCTTAAATTTTTTTAAAATTCTTAAAAAACATATCATACCTTTTTCCATGCTCAAATATGCAAACTTTCCTTGAAAAATGATCTCTATGCCTCATTAGGCCAAGCAGGGTCTATGAGTGGTCTAGGTGTAGACTTGATATGAAGGTCCTACCCCTGTAGGCTTACCTTGAGACTCTCATGGATGATTATAAACCTTATTATAATGATTACACAACCTTAGAAACCTATCACATGCCTGAGATCACTCACCTCATCATGCCACTAGCTCATACTTTACCATGCCATGACTAGGCTCAAGCTTCTAATGCACTTGACACCTTGACCCATTCCTTCTATGTTATGACCTCAAAAGAAATCAAACAAGTATACATAAGACTTCATAACACACTCATATCACTAAAACTTTCTATTTATAATGAAAACAATATCTCATAACCTTATACAGATTTAAAATCACATGACCAAGCTTTATATGACTTGACATCATCATATAACCATAAGGTATTAGTGGCCTTCAAATTATCTCTTGCCTTAAAATTATCTTTCATTAAAAAATATTTCAATGACAACACTCTCTGAATGACAATTCTTTATTCATATGTCTCACCCTGAAACTCTTGATGTCATTACTATGCCGTACTATGCACATACCTTTTCATACACTATGCTTCTTATGTAGACATTGGCTGTCTTCAAACATTATTTGCATAGTATGTACTTTCCATGATCATAAAAATGATGACAACTCTTAGAATCACTCTATTCCCTTAATATGATGAACTCTTCTCTCTCATAGAAATAATTATGGCAACACTCTTTCATGTACCTTGACATATTACATACTACCATATATCCTTAGTCACCTTTGACATCAACCTTGACATCAATGACAATATAATATTTGACATTAAACACCTTTTTGACATAAAAAAAACAATATTACCAAAAAATACCCCTTCTTAATTGATGGCAAACATATTATAAAAATGAAATCACTTCAAAATGGTAGTTTTCCCATCTGCTCATTCTCCCCCTTTAACATTAATGACAAATTTTTTTCCACACACTACCATTTGATCCTTGGAACTTAACTTTAAAAAAGAAACATAAAAATACAAATCTCACCTTAACTTCATACTCTAATCTCAAGCCACAAGATGGAAACCACTCTTATAAACATCTCTAAGTAGTCTACATTTCCCATTCTTAACTTTCTCTCTTTCTGAGATCTTTGCCCCTTTCGGTATCATGATCATAGATTCTATGAAGCATCATATAAACATTATCTTTCTAACTCCATGCATACCTTATTCAAATGAATCTAGATGTATATTAACACTTATCTTGACCTTGATATGACTGGTATAGATCACACTTTTGATTACTCACTAGGTCATAACATCTATTCTTATCTTACATAGATCTTCAAATGGACTTAGATACACAAGATCAATCACTTTCCTTAATGTACCTTGATGCCAAAGAGATGGATAATATACATCTTCATTTCCATATTCCATCTTCATAAACATCCATAATGCTCTCAGTCTTGGCCACATTTTTTTAACCTATCTTCATGTTTTCTATATACCTTATTTGACATAGACCATTACTTATTTTCTCTTGAAGATAATGAATCATCTCCCTCTTTATCCTCATAGTTTCTACTCATCATATGAGTTATAAAGACTCACAGAAATTTCTCAACATTCTTCAAGCATCTTGATACCAATACAAATTCTCAACACAAATCAAGTTATAAACTATTAGAAACATAGAGAAACTTTTTACTTGCCTCTCATATACCAATCAGCTACACAGGCTTTCATCACACTTCAAGCTCTGTCAATAACATCCAACTTGTATTAATGACCATATTGGTCTTGTAGATCAATACATCTTACATATATCTCTATACATAATCCTATGATCAAAATTTCATTCCATACCATGAATCCTCGTGAATTGATATCCAAAATCAATGCTCATACTAACCAAAACTCCTTTCACCTTGCCATATAAATACAAGATACAAAGAAAACAAATCATACCTTACAATATAGACAACGTAGAATCCTCTCAAGTTGAATCCTTCTTTGACTACAACCTCATGCTTCTACTAATATAAGAGTGTCTTCATGAAGCCTAATATGATCACCCCTTTCCATAGGGATCTCAAAACTCCATGAACTTAGGAGATTCCAAAATTGCCAAACCACTCTGCTCAGCTATCTTGAAATCATGAGACTAATAGTCCTTCATTAGAATCCAATTAGGCTTGACTAAAGCATTTGACTCATCTACCTTGTAATCATTCTTATTGTCTTTTAATTCCTTGACAATACATGTAGATAACAAGTATTCTTGACATTCCTTCACTTTTGAACCTTGCTCTATCTTAGCAAATAATCCACCTTGACTCTTAGGCTTAATATGATCAATCTTGACTTGCTTTGGCATCCATACCAATGTTTAACCCTTATCATGCACTCTAGGAGCTCCATATACCTTTTTAATTCTTGAAGGTCTTCTAACTCTATTAATATATAATCTTACAATGTGTCCTATATTATGACAACTATAGTAAATAACATTTTTGTACTTACATCTTGACTGATCATTCCTTCTCCCACATTCCCATGATAACTCATTCCTTGAGACCATTCTATAGTCATTTGATTTATGACCAAAGTTATGATAATTAAAGTAATAACCATTGAAAGAATTTGAATACCTCATTTCATTGGGATTCTTTATTGGTCTCTTTATGTTGACTTTCATGTTGATATTATCAACTTGTTGATGATCACTATGAGTCTCATATTTGAGAGTTTCTATGTAAGTCTTTGAGATCAAACTCGCCTTGTTCTCTTTTTGGTCTTCCTTGAACCCAAGACCTATTTTGTCATGTGGAGACCTTTGAATAATCAAAATATCAACAAAAACTTTAGTACTCTTCTCAAATCTCTAATGTGTCTTCAACTTGACTGTTTCCTTATCTAATTTTGCTTTCAAGGATTCCTTTTCTATTCCAAACTTGATGCATTCTTCCTCCTTGGTCTTAAGATTTATAGTGATAATTTCAATATGAGTTTATAGCTATTTGATGATCTCCTCATGTTTATTGGTATTGGTTGTTAGTCTCTCTTCAAATAGATTGATTTAATATTCATAACTCTTAACCAATGATATTTTCTTCTAATTCTTCCTTATTTGAAACTTCAACTCCTCTAGATCACTTATAATTATAACTCAAGGTTCAATTTAGCCTCTTCTTCATCTAATTATTCATCATCCATAAGGCCTTTCCATTTTGAGCAACCCTCATTGTCTATTTTTATAGCCATGAATCAGGTTTCATTATTATCATTATCATTATAGTCATCATCACTATCAAATATACTAGTGTCAGTTGCATAAGATGATATACTATCTTCTTTTGTATAGAAACTTATCTTGTTCTTTAATGACCCTTTCTAATATTCATACTTTATAAAACCCTTTTTTCTCTTATCAAGATTATAGGGTTTCTTGTCCTCACCATGAGGTTCATCATGTTATTCATCATACTCTATGTTATCCATGTTAGGATATTTAGATGAAAAGTGACCAATATTACCATAGTTAAAGCATTTGAATGGAAAATTTCCCTTATACTTACCTAAACGTTTCTTTAGTTTTATGAAAAATATGTATTCTATCTTGTCATAATCAATGTCTATATCAACATCATCTTTAGCCTTCTTACCTTGTGACTTTTTCTCAACTTTGAATGAAACTTCCTTCTTGAAAGGTTTTCCATCACTTGTTCTCATTTCATAGGTAGTCTAGATGCCATGAAGCTCATCCATTTATAGTATGTTAAGGTCTTTGATTTCCTCCATAGAAGACACCTTTGAATCAAACTTAGATGTTAGAGATATTAATACCTTTTTATACTACTATTAATTCTTATAACTTCTCTTTGAGGCCTCTGATGACATTTACCACTTCTTCTACTCTCAATAGATAAGATGTAATGTTTTCATCCTCCTTCATTCTCATTATTTAAAACTACCTTCGATGAGTCTGAAACTTTACCAACTTAACTTTGGTTTATCCTTAATAGATGGTCTAAAAATTTTCCCAAATCCCTTTGGTTGTATCATAATTCATGAACTTAACAAATTCTACTTCTAAAATACAACATAAGATTGCATTCATTGACTTGGAATTGTTCTCACTTGCCTTCTTACTTATTATATTAGTTAGTGGTGTAGAGTGTGAATTTAATCCATTAAAAAAATATTTACATGTGTCGTAACTTAAGGACATTAAATAGGTCTTCATTCTAATTCTCTCAAATGTATATTTATTCTTACTAAAGAGAGGATCCTTATTGGTTGAAAAACCTCCTTGCACTTATTGACTAGACATGCTTGTGCTTCAAGGATATAATTAAAGTTATTAGTCTTGCTTCAAATAACCAAGATCTGATACCAATTTTTAGAATCAAAATGACTGAGAGGAGAGGTGAGTCAATCTTAAAAAACTTTCAATCAATTACATTCACTCATATATTAACAATGAAATAAACACAATGATCTAACAATGCGTTAGGAATCAATCACATGAGCATGAAACAAGATAACACATCACATATGTGGGAAACCCTCATGGGGGATAAAATATAATAATAAAAATCTTAGACAAAGTATCCTATAAGACAATGTGTTAAATTTAGTTGAGCACCAACCCAACATGAAGTACCAACCCTAGATTTATCAAGCACCCACTTGACTTTAGCAATCACCCACTTGCTATAAGGCTATAACCACCTATGAATAGGTATAAAATTATTAAAAGGACATTTTTATAAGAACAAACCTAAAAGGAATCCCCTAATGCCTCTTTACCAAACACCAACTCATTTAAGACCAATTTTTCAAGCATAGACTTGTAAGGAAGCTTTAACTCCTTCTTTGAGCAAGAACAAACTTAGACAATCACACTTATTATATTATTCCACTCAATTATACATCTGATATATCCATTATCATAAATTAGTAGCAAATATATAATACATCTTTGATATCCTCTCAATAGATAATGATCAATCCTTCAGCTCTACTCCACTTGATCTCTTTGAAAACTGCCTTTAGCCTTCTTTGCTAAATTATACCTCATTTGGATTGAATAGGTCATTTTTCCTTGATATTCAATATAATAAAACATATATGATAATCATGAAATGATTATATACTCTCTCCTTATGTTTTAAAACATTTTACCCAACCTCCTTAGGCTCATTGATTTCTTAAATTATTCAATTTATCTTAGCTTGCTTAAATATTATTTAATACAAAAATAAAATATAAAATATCCAAAATATTCTAAGCTCCATAATTTTTTTAGGTATAACCACTTCAAGAAACCCCTCAATAGTACTCAGTCCTATTAGGCATGTGTACACCAAAAAGTTTACCTTCTAATACTGAAGCTCAAACAAACTTGAGAAAATGAAATTTGATAAAAAAATGCATAGACATAATATAAATGAAATTAGTTTAATTAAAAAATTAATTATACTCTTTCACTCAAAGCTTAAGGCTTCAAGAACAGCTCTGTAACTCACTCACTCAGAACTGCTAGTAAACTCAAAAACATAGTCATAATGACTTAGACTTCTAACACCTACTTTCAATGAATTCTGATTCTTGTACATGGTTCTTAAGGATCCTTAGGAAATAATCAAATGAAAAAATAATATTTTTTAATGAAAAATATTGGTCTTATAGACCAATTTCTTGACCTCATGTTTCACAATCTTATCTGAACCAGACTAGTCATTTTTTGAGTAACTTTTTCACCACATACATGACCTCCAAATCTAATTACAAGCATGAAAATGTATTAAAATTAATAATAAAATATCCATGCACTTATTTTCATCATTATATCATAAAAACACATTCTGTTTCATCTTCTCACTATTGCCTAGGTTTTACATTATTTACACCATTAGTTTTGTCTACAATTAGATAACTTGGAAGACCGGTTTAGCATACTAGAAGGGTGGAACCTATCCAAAAACCTTCATGGGAATGTAATATGAGTCTCTATATCCTTCTTCCATCCATTTTATTTTCTTTACCAATGAAAATTTTGACCACTACAATAAATTCTTCACACACAAGCCTATATCTGCACATTTTCTCTCACATCTAACCACCACCACTTCAGGTATCTAGGAGAGTTAAATAAATTATCTAATATTTTTTATAGTCATTTGATACCATTATGGGCTATTTTTAACAATATATTATACATCAGGTCCTTATTATGGGTTTAGGGAGGTTTAACATAGGTTTTGTTGTTAACAATTGTTCATAAAGGACTGCCCCTTAAATCCAAAACTAGTGCCTATAGATCTTATCTAGGACCTTTACCCATCTCTCCTTAATAGCTCAAGTTCCTATGTATAGGGTACACATACCAAAAATATCTAAAATTTCCTCTTGGGTATACTTTAAGGGTGTAACCTATCCAAAAACCTTCATGGGCATGTAATATGAGTCTTTATCTCCTTTCATAAATTTTATTTTCTTGAATAATGAAAAATTTGACTACTACAAAAAATTCTTCACATACAAGCCTATATCTACATATTTTCTCTCTCATCTAACTAACAACCATCTAGAGGTACTTAGGAGAGTTGAATACATACTCCAATAATTTGTCTAGTCATTTGATACCATTCTAGGCTGTTTTGAATAAGATCTTCTAGATCAGGTCCTTATTAGGGTTTAAGGGAGGTTTAACATAGGTTTTGGTGTTAATGATTATACATAAAGGACAAACCCTTAAATACAAAAACAATTCCTAGGAATATTATCTAAGACCCTTCCCTATCTCTCTTTAATAGCTCAAATTCCCATGTAGAGGTTACACATGCCAATCAACATTTGAAAGTGCGTCTTGGGTCTTGAGACCTCATTCTATGAACTTGAGAAGGCCTAAAATAGTGTTTCTTGAAATTCTAATCAATCCATGGCATCAAACTTTGTGAACATGATTAAAACACATATAATACCTCTATCTATTCTCACATATGCAAACTTGCCTTAAAAACTAATCTTCATGCCTCATTAGGCCAAGCAGGTCTAGCAGTGGTCTAGGGGTAGATTTAATTTGAATTTCCTACCCTTGTAAGCTCACCCTAATAATCTCATGGATGATTATACACCTTAATATTATACTTACACAACATTTGAAACCTCTCACATTTCTGAAATCACTCACCTCATTATGCCACTAGCTCATACCTTTACCATGACATGACTAGGCTCAAGATTCTAATAAACTTGACACTTTGACCTATTCCTTCCATGTCATGACCTCAAAAAACATAAAAAAAGTAGAAATAAGACATTAAAAAAAACTCATATCATTGTATCATTCTCTTTCTAATGACAACAATCTCTCATACCCTTATATAAACATAAAACCACATGACTGAGCTTCATATGACTTGCATATTCATGCACCCATAAGGTATTAATTGCCTTAAAATTATATCTTTCCTTAAAATTATCTTTCATGAAAATATCCTTAAATTATAACACTCTCTCAATGACAATTCTTTATTCATACAATTCACCCTAAAACTCATGTTGTGACTATGTCATACTATATATATATATACCTCTTCGTACACTATGCTTCTTATGCAGACATTGGTTGTATTCAAAAATTATTTCCATGACATGTAATTTACATGCTCATAAAAATCATAAAAACTCTCTTCTTTTCTTATGATGAACTGTTCTCTCTCATGGAAACACTTATGGTAACACTCTTTCATATACCTTGACATATCACATACTGCCATCTATCCTTAGTCACATTTGACATCAATCATGACATCAACCATGATATCAATGATAATATAATATTTGGAATGAAACACCTTTTTTACATCAATGAAAATAATATTCCAACATGTATCATGATTCTCCATAAACATGAATGAGAAGATCTCATATGCTCAAGTTTCACAATTGAAACAAAAGTCAAATGAGCTTATTTTAGAATACATATTACGATACAAGACTATATTATCTAAATTTAATAGCCCCATGGTAGATAAATAGCTTTAGGACTTCTTCAAACATAGTCTTCTACTAGCATTACATGAAGATATATTATTTAATAAGTCTACAACATTCACAAATTTATGTCACATAGTAAAAGAAAGAGATGCCAAACTTCTATCTATGGGAAAAAAATAAAAAATAAAATTGGATTCAAATCAACTGCTAAGAGTTCAAGTAAGATTCCATACAATCTAAGGTCCATTAAAAACAAGAGTGATCAAAAGGCCACATTTAATTTAGCTTTAGATCCATCTCCTCGCTTGGTTTTATCAGCTCCTCCATGCAGAGTCTTAACCAACCTTCTAGAATCACCAACATAGGTTTTATAACAAATCTTGGAATGTAATTCCATATCTTTCATTCCTATCAAAGATTTTAATATGAAATGATCTCTTCCAAATAATTATTATTCCAATGCATTATGCGAGTATCACAAGGCACCATGACATACAATAAAAGATGCATCCTCCTAAAACATAATATATAATATTTGATTGAGGCTAACATTATTGATGTGGAAACACCCATAGAGACACCAAAAGTATGTCAAATGGAAGCTAAGGAATTCAAAATATTCTAATATTTGTTTTCAAATAACATAATGAATGAGGTATAGAGCACTTCAAGTGTTGACCACATATATCATGCACATCCACTACCGTCTTCATATCACACTATTATGGATGACACACACCCATTACATAATATCATTGGTATGTACCACACTAAATTTATAGATATACCACTCATCACCTTCTTAGAGTAGGATAATATTTATGATGATATAGATTTATATGCACTCTTTGTACAAACCTATATATACCATCATCCTATTCAAAGTTTTATGGTTGATAATGGGTCAAGCATTATCATGTTCATTATCACACTTTTATAGCATTTGTGGTATTTAGAGTAGTATATATCCCCTATAGACAAAGTTATCAGTGGTTTTAGTGGTCATGTTCATAGCTCCATCGGGGAGATTGTGCTTCCACTACAATTTGAACTAACACATGTGGCCACTAAATTTTTAGTAGTACCTATTGTAGGTGTATTTGACATGTTACTAGGTAGGCCGTATATACAATAGCTATGATCCATTCCATCCATAATAAACATATGCATAAAATATATACATGCAAATTAGGTGGTCACAATTGAGGGTATTCAATGAGTATCTTATACCTATTCCACAAGCATTTACATCACGGTTAGTAGTTAAAACATAAATACTAGCTACAACATAGTTACCAGATATAACATAATTATCAATTACATTTTAGAGCATAATTACTATTAATAAAACACATAGTTCAATAAAACCACCAATGTAGGCAAGGTCTACTCTTACAGTATTGACATGTACACATACTCTCTCATGAAGACCATTATCAAAGAGACCCATACATTAGAGATATGATGGAGATTATAGAGGTCCTACCTCTACTCATTTTTTTAATGAGATTAGTATTATTGGGCCCTTAGGGTTCTCAGTATAGGGCACCTATAACACTTACAACTTTTTCTACCAAATGGGTCCCTAAGACCCCTACACTTTATAAGACACCATAGTTAGTGTCATAGATTCATATAACCACACCATAGGTAGGGCTAGATATATATCACTTAGTAAAATATATTATGGGACCATAATTTCCATTTCACACAACACACATGATCACAATTCCTTTATTTAACACAAGTCACATTAATAGTGAGTCTCCCATGAGACTCATTGATTATTATTGTTCTTGTCTTATTGTATTCACTTTCTTTCTCTCTTGATTCTTGCACATAGTTAATTTTCATCTTACTTGTACATATATTATATCAAAAAATTCCAAAAAATAATATATAATATGTGAAAAACATAAAAAAACATTTAAATATTACTCAAAAAATAAAAAAATTATAGATTGTATGCATTGCTATGTTTATATTTATTATATTTTCCAAACACTACATATGCTAAATATCTTAGTATATTTGGTTTTATCATACATATACTCTTCACTTGTTCTTTTCAAGTGTTTGAATAATGATATATGACTCACATCCATTACAACAATCCATACTTGTTATTATCTTCCCACTAGGGGCATATGCACCGATGCATGGGTCTTCACTTGACACATTCACCCAGTTGGGGCTGTAGAGTAGGATTAAAAAGTAGGTTAGTTCATGAATTAGTAATGAAAACCAATAATAATCATAGAGAAACTAACATTCTAGGCCCACTCCCTCGAGGGGTAGTGCCAATGAAATCAAGAAACTAATGAGGAAATCAAGACAAACAACACCCTCGTATAGTAGATCTCCTTCAAAGATGGTGCATAAACATGTTCATTCCTAGATTTTGTACTCTAAGTATTTGTCAATTTAGTTAATAAATTGACTCCATAATATCTTATAGAAGCAATGGCTTTGGCTCTTTGATTGGTCAATTTTAAGGAATTAGTAAAGCTATTCTATCAATATTTTTGCATAGGTTATTTTCACTAAATAGCTTGGTCATTGGTCTACGGTGGCTCATGTATTTATAGTTTTTCATAAATGTTTAAAATCAAATATGACCATCTATCTTGAGATCAAGATGTGTGGCCAAGGATTAATTAAATTTTTGGAAGACAAAAGCCATCAATATTTTGCAATAAGGGGGCATTAATAAGGCACATGTGGTCTTAAACCCGATATTTATCTCCATTAATGCTTGGTTCTTGACACTCTTTTGATTATGTCATGGCTGATGGCATAGCCTAGATATTTTGAATTATGAATTTACAATAATAAATATTCAATGACTTTCCATGGATTTTCCACTTAAGTTCTTAATCTGATTTGATTTACTTAATGGTTTTACTTAGTATTTTGTAATTCTTAGAAATTAGTTGCATGCTTACTCAAAATTATCAAAAATGTCAATTTACTTGGTCATAATTTGATTGGATTTGAATAAGAGGATGATAATAGTTGTGAATGGTGTACTGCCCTATTTAAGAACACATAGGCACAAATCAACACTTACACATGACATGTGCAAATGAATTAGAGTTTTTAAATGGTATAGAACAATAATTTTCTTGGTCATAATATTTTTTTTATTTTTGAAGTGAATTGAAACAAGATAATGATTGTATAAAATTCATTGCCTCACTCAGGGATACATGTGCACAAATCAACACCTACACTTGACTATGTAGATGAATTAGAGCATTTCAATGCTTTTGGTCTAAATGTGCATTGTTGTAAAATGTCATTCAAAATTGCAATTTTAGCACAATAGTGATAATAATTGGATGTCTATATTTTCCCCCTATTTGAGAAGGCATGGAAATATATTTGGTTAAAGCAATAACTTTTTAAATAATAAAAAGTTCACTTAGAAAGATTATAATTAGAAGAAATAAATTTGTTATTTATTTTTTATAAATTTTGGATGAGTCATGGAGAAACATGGCTAAAAAAATGCCCCAAATAGTGTTTGGGTAGCCCATGATGCCCCATTGATGGGAGGACAAAAAAATTAATTTTTGATAAGTTGGCCCTTGATCAGAATAAAAATGATCACATAATTCAACAAATGAGGCTAAAAATGGAGTAATTAGAAGAAATAGGTTTGGAAAATGGATAAATAGGGTGAGAATGAGCACCTAAAGAAGATAAATGGGGGAACAAAAGGCCTAGGGGGAATTTTATTATAATTTTACCCATGGGGAGTAAAAATAACCATTTTCACCTTCCACTATTAAAATCTAGTGCTCTGATATTTGTTTGTGAGGAAGCTAAGGAGAATGGATAATATCCCATACCATAGACACCTTAGGGAGCATGTATGAGAGTACCAGTGACCATTGAAGATTAGATCATCATTAGGTACCTTTTTAGGTTTTGAATTTCCTCATTTATTGCATTCATGACTAGGTAAAAATAAGAATTTAGGCAATCCCATCATTTATAGAATTTTATAAATGGTGAGGTCACCATTATAAATGATGATTTTTCCACTTAAAATGGAAAGTCGGTAGGGTTTTTAGTGGGTTCATAGGTAAAAATGATGAGGTCTCAACTTAATTTATGACATCACAAATTTTGATGGAAATCACTTGTCAAATGGTAGGATTGCCAAGTCAAATGGAAAAATCATGAAACATAGTGAGGTCACCTTGCCAAATGGTGATAATGCCCTTTAAATCAGTGAGTTCACAAACCCAAAAAAGAAAATGGCAAGGCTGATCTATGAAATAAAGAGATCACCTTGGTAAATATAAAGGCCACTGAGAAAATGGTGAGGTCACCAAAAATACTAAATGAAGGAGAAGAAGAGAAAATGGGGTCAATAGAAGATTGGTCTAGGCCCAAAATTAGAAGAATTTAGGTAAACTTGATTAATTAGAGGAAAAATGAAGAAATGAATAATGTGGTTCCTTGTGTTTTGACTTGAAGGAGTTAGTTGGATTCATTATGACATGCAAAAATTAATCTTGAGTGATGTAGTGACATGGTATCTGGATAGATGAGCTCATGGGTCTACTAAAACTCATAGAGTTATATCACCTACTCAACTACCAATGATTCATGTAGAGAGCCTATCTATTAGTGCTTATAGAGAGGTGTCACTTTAAGATATAGACTTTCCATTTACCCATTAGGGAGGCCATAATGACCTTATAGGATGCTCGTAAGATACTACGAGTGCTTATACAAGTCTAAAGGATCACTTGGATATCAACAGGTTAATTAGTAGTTATAAAAGACTTGTTGGGCATTATAGACCTTGAGGTGGTTGAGGGAACCATAGATATCAATGCTTTTTAATACCTAGCTTGGCATCTAGACCTTGGGGCAAGAGTAATAGTGGTGGGGCCTCTAGCAGTAGAACTAATAGTGGTGTAGGGGACACTTCCCCTAAAGGTTATGATTTTGATGGCTCTTGTCAAAAGCCTTTTGCTACCAGACAAGAGTAGATAATTATTCCTGATTGGCCTAATTAGAGTGTTATAAGATATGTATGATTACTCTACATGATTTTGATAATGCCCTATTATTTTAGCCCAACTCTATCAAGACTTACATATGATAACACATCATAGAGGGTAAATCATCAAGCATAGTACATTTCTCTAAGTCTAGTCCTAGGAGCATATATCTATTAAGTGGATAGTGGGGTTGAGATATCAATGGGGACCTAAGGATATAGTGGCATTTGGGTGATATCTCATAGGCCCAAACATATGAGGCCACCTAGCGGACCTATAATTTTATCAATGGGCCATAGATGGGATGGTTGATGGAGATTTCATTTGGTAAACATATATGGTGACATGATTTTACTAGACTAAAGACTTATTAATGATTGGATTCATGATTACACTCTACTATATCACAAGCCACCATGACTTTATGGTAGAGAGATATAGACTAGATTGAGTGCAAAGATAGTTTAGTTTACAATAATATATTCCTTAGGGTTTGTACTTCTTTGTAAATGTGAGCTAGGAGATTATAAAGTGGGGCTACTATTGCCCCATGACTAGGTTGTGATAGATTTTGGTAGAGTCCAACATATATTGGATGACTATTCAGTTAGGGTGGAAGATGTTGGCATGATTGATGCCTCTTCAGCATGGTGAGCTAGCACCTAAACCATTAGATAGACTAGACCATGGCCTCAACAACCAGACTTACATCAAATATGGGTTAGATAGGATAGATGGGGGTCAATAATTGGTATAAGGATAGGTTCAAGTGTTGATCTAATTGGTGATACCATAGGCTATCCCATTATAGGTTATTCATGCTTAGGTGTAGAAAGATCTACCAAGGGATATAGAGATAGATGAGGTAGATATAAGAGAGGCTTGGACCTATAGTATAGGGATAGGGGATTTAAGGATCTTTGATAAAAATATAGGTATAAATACATGGGAGGTAGGGCCATCCAATATAGGCAAGTCCGTAGAGGACCAAGATTTATTTGATAGGCTATAATGCAAGCTTACTACATGACTATCAGGGATTATAGACTTAGAGTATGATATATATATATATATATATATATATATATATATATATATATATATATATTACATGTAGAGTTAACCACTACATAGGGTAAGACTACTAGGTTATAGGGACTTACCATTGATAGGGATGTCGAGATCACTACATTGAGAGGATAGGTGGCCTAGTTGACAGGCATACAAGTCTAGTTGGATACCTAATATGTATAACTTGTTATAGTGACCAATGAGTGAAACAGATCTCAGAGTGATTGAGAATAGCTAGTCATGTAGGTAGAGAGGCTGACTAGAGATCTAGATGAGGCTTGATAAGTTGGTACAACTGGTGGTTCATCAAGATCCTTGTCTGATGTGATTGTATCCAAGGATTATGCTTTATGCATGAAGGATGATGTCCCATGCACTAAGGATGAGATAACATACTACCATAGGTTATACAAGGTATAAGTCCCTATGGAGAGGAGAGATCCATCATTAATAGACTATTTTAGATCACAACATACTAGAAAGACCTCTAGGTATATATATACATTAGAGTTAGAGAGTTTAGCTTCATAACTGACCTTATAGTGGGTAGTGATGTGTCCACCAACACCATGTACACCATCATCACTAGGATTAGGCATGGGTTAGAGTTTTTAGTAGAGTCCCCTAAGGGATGGCTAAGATCAAAGCTGACTTTATAGCTCTATATTGTATATGATATTATAGATATTCTCTCGATGTATAAAACATGATTTTGATATATATATATATGACATTAATTTTTGGATCATAGATATTTGTACATTGAATGTTAATATTCTTTGTGTTGCATGATTCATACATTCATTTTGATCTTGTTATGATATGATGGTATATGCTAGTGTTAGGAGATGCACTTCATTAATTAACATGTGGATGTTGATTTATCTACTGCTCTATTTGATGTATGAATAGATTATAGAGGATAGTTTAGGAGATGCATGTCCTAAACAAACCATAGAAATGGGCAATATGAATCAATGTGTATGCCAAGATATGCATGTCCTACATAGATATTCTTGTTTGTTTCTAAATTTTGGCCTCTATTGCGTGTATGATATTCTAGATATGCCCCAGATATGGGGGATAATGCAATCAAAGATGTTGTTTGGTGTGATACTAATGTTTAGACTTGGAAAACTTGGTGTTTACTTTGGAAAATGAAACTATGCATCATAATTATGAATAACCTATAATAACATTATAGTTCAATTGTGATTTATTGTGATATTGAAATAGAGGAGATCTGAGCAAATCATATCAAGGGTTTACGATAGAATTCTTTAGGATGTAGGTGTAGGATTAGGGATTTGTTGGTGTAGGTAAAGGAATGGAGCATGATGATACAAGAGATGTAGAAGGAGATTAGGATGGGTTATAGTTTGGGAAAGAAAAGCCTTACTTTTTTGCTTCAAAATTCCTTTTGAATTTATCAACTAGTCTATCAATGTTAGGCGATGTAGATATGGATCTGGGTGGTTTACAAGTTCTAAGGGTGACATTAGGGATTTATCCTTTGAAACCATTGTTGGATGTGAACGGATCTTGTAATAATGGCTAGAAAGAAAATGTTGTTAAATATTACTTTTAGTTTAATAAAAATGTTTCTCCTTTTTCTCAAAATCCTTTGATGGATCCCCTTTCCTAGGCTGATAAGCTTACAGAGAAGGTAGGGGAATATAAGGAATTATTTGAAAGAATAGATATACCTATTTAAAAATATGTAAGAGGATTTCACATTGCTATCCTAGATGCTCTAAAAAGCAAAACTTCTTTATGGTGGAAATCTAGTCTGGTGTGTAAGTTTTTAGGACATTGTCCTAATATTGAAAGATTTAGAGCCTGGTCCAAGATTAATTGGAGGTAAGAGGTTCTTTAGAGATTTCAACCCTTTCTAATGATTTTTTAATTATAAAATTAAATAATGAGGACCTGGTGTAGATCTTGATGGGAAGACCATGGTTTTTAGGTAGATATGGTCTTTAAAAAAAATGGTCTCTAGGTTTTGATCATAATTAGGAAGATATTCATAAGATGCCTATATGGGTACGATTGTTGGAACGTCCATTGGAATTTTGGGATGAATATTTATTTATTAGTATTGTAAAGAATTTTGGAAAGCTCATTGCATTTGATTCATGAATAAAATCAAGAACTTGGATGGTGCATGCTCAATTTTGTGTTAATGCTAGAATGGATGTGGAAATGACTAAATCAGTTATTTTACATTTCTCAAGTGGAGAGCTAGTTCAAAAAATAGAATATGAGAATTCTTTGTTAAAAATTTATTGATGTAATAAATGCTCAATTCTATGTCAAGTGTATTGTGTCATGTCATGGTTCTAAGAGGAAACTAGATACTAGTTCATGCAATAAAAAGGGAAGATATTCATCTACAGAGATAAGGAAAAATTAAACTAAAAATGATATAGCCAATGGCTCTCAATCTATTCTAAAGATTAAATCTAAAATTAAACTAAAAATGATATATCCAATGGCTCTCAATCTGTTTTAAATATTAAATCATGGTGTGATTTTCTTGATGGTCAATAAGGATCAAAATATTTGGACTAAGAAAAATACTATTGGTTATAAGAGGATTCAAGAAAGGTTATTCTTAATGAGGTAATATTTCAAGATTAAAATACTTGTAACAATGCTTCTACCTTGAACAAAGGTATGGATTTATCTAAATTAGGTAGGTTGCTTGAATCAAAACAAAAGGACAATGTCCTACACTTAGGTTTAGAGGTGAAGTTATAGGAATTTTCTCCTTCTTTAAGAAATTTTCTAGAAAATATACATGAAATTGAAACTGACTTGGATGAAGAAATATAAAAAATTGAGTTACCTTCAATGATTTATTCTTAATTGGTGTCTCCTAATAATAATAATTCTTTCCAATGTTTAGAAAATTTGGAGGAAGTGGAGGATGAATATATGACTAGCTCAAATTCTTCCCTAGTAAACAAAGATCTTTTTGAATTAGCTTTAAATGAAGAGAAATTGGATAGTCAAAAAAATTCTAATTGAATCTATGCAACATGTAATTATCCAAGATTTAAATTGGATTGTAATAAAGAGATTAAGGAATTTATTTTAGATGGTTCTAAGAGGAAACTAGATACTAGTTCATGCAATAAAAAGGGAAGATATTCATCTACAGAGATAAGGAAAAATTAAACTAAAAATGATATAGCCAATGGCTCTCAATCTGTTCTAAAGATTAAATTTATTAGGGAATCCGTTAGGTAATATAATATATAATAATAATAAAAGTTTAATCTTGGAATATTGGGGTGTGAATCATTCTAGTAAACATAAAATATTCATAGATTTGAGGAAAGTTAATGTACCAGATATTATGGCTATTTAGGAAACTAAAATGGCAAAGGAAGTGTTACATAGTATAAAATATTTTCTATGGAAAGAAAGTATGTTGGATAGTGTTGGTTTAGAGGGGGATTCAGGAGGCATTGCTAATTTTTGGAATGACAAAAAAGTTTAAGGAGAAGTTTTAATCCTTAGTAGGAATCATTTGATAATTTTATTTACTAATATCTTTCATAATTTCTCTTGGATTCTCTCTAATATATATGCTCTTAATACTCTTAATGGTAGGAGAAAACTATGGATTGAGACGAGATACTTCATAGATAATTATAAGGAATATGAATGGTTACTAGTCAGGGGTTTTAATACACTAAATTGTATTGGGGACAAAAAAGGGGAACTTTAATTCCCCTCAAAAAGCATGGAGGAATTTGCTAAGTTTATAGCAATCAATGTATTGTTTGATATTGAATTAAGAGGTTCTCTATATACTTGTTCAAACAAAAGGGGAACTTTAATTCCCCTCAGAAAGCATGGAGGAATTGGCTAAGTTTATAGCAATCAATGGATTGTTTGATATTGAATTAATAGGTTCTCTATATACTTGTTCAAAAAAAATATTAGGTGCAAACCTAATAAATACAATATTAGATAGGGTATTAATTACCCCAGCTTGGTTTGGTTTTTAGGACTTCTTTTTATCTTCTTTGCCAAGGATTGGGTCTGATCATAATCTTTTGATGCTTAAAATTTTAGACAAGTTTAAAACTCAAAAGTCTCCTTTCAAATTTGAGCATATGTGGTTTTCCCACTCAGATTTAATAAATAAAAGTTTTGAATGGTGGAATGTATCGATAATGGGTATAACTATGTTTAAATTGGTACATAAATTAAAGATTGTGAAAAGGAAAATCAGAATATAGAATTATGAGGTTTATGAGAATATATTCAGATAGAAGGATATTATTAAAACTAAGATTAAAAATATTGAAGAGAGTATTAAATCTTATGGTCTTACTGAGGCACTTCTTCATAAGGAGCAAAAACTAGAATCAGATTATCATTTCATTTTAAATTAGGAATAGATTTTTTGGAGATAAAAATCAAGGGCAACTTGGTTACATGAGGGAGATAGAAATATGAATTTCTTGCATATAAATACTATCAAGAATAGAAGTCATAATCATATAACTAAGATTATTGAGTATTCATTCTGATTTGGTAGATATAAATGAAAATGCAGTTTTATATTTCAAAGAAATATTTGTTGTTAATTCTAAGATGGATATAGAAAAAACTTCTAATTTTCACAATTTACTCCAAAGATTATTTCTAATAATGATAATTATAATTTACTGAGATATGTAATAGAAGAAGAAATTCATGCTGTAGTTTTTTTCTATGAATAAGGACAAAGCACCTGGTCTTGATGGATTGTCTATGGCTTTCTTCTGAAACTTTTGGAGTACTATAAAACTAGATTTATGGGTAGCAATGAATGAATTCTTTTCTTCTAGGAAATTTATCAAAAAATTAAATAATACATTTATTTCTCTTATTCCAAATAAAATAAGAGCATCTCAGTTCAAAGATTTTAGACCTATTAGTATGTGCAACTCTGTGTATATGATTTTTACTAAAATTTTGGCTTTGAGAATAAAGCCTTTTTGGGATAAAATAATATCATCTAATTAGGGAGGCTATGTTTCTTGTAGAGAGATTCAAGATGGAATAATTGTTGTTCATGAGATGGTTCACTCCATGGAAAATAGTAAAAAAACTAGTATGGTGTTCAAGATTGATATGGCCAAAGCATATGATAGGGTAGATTGGGTTTTTTTGGATTTAGTTCTATAGAAATTTGGGTTTCGCAGACATATCAAAAGATTGATTTATATTTACATTTCTTCTACTATGTTTTCTATAATAATCAATGGATTCCCTATAGGATTTTTTGAACATGAGAGGGGAATAAGACATGGATCATTTATCTCCTTTTTTATTTATAATTATGATAGATTCATTAAACATAAATTTATTGGTTTCTATTGAATAAGTTAGTGTGAAGGGATTTAAACCATCTTCAAGATCTATGCCTTCTCTTCATCAATAATTTGTGGATGATATGCTTATATTAGTAGAGGCTTTAGTAAGAGAGGGCAAAGAAATTAATCTAATTTTGGATAAATACTCAGTTATTTCTAAATAATTGAATAATTATTCAAAAAGTGATTTATTCTTTATTAATACTCCTAGCCTTCGTCAAAGAAAGATTGCAAGTGTTAGGGATTATCATATTAGGGGTTTTCCTTTTTGTATATTTGGGTATGCCTCTTTTTCAAGGAAAGATCAAAAATGTGTTTTGGTATGCTTTATTGGATGGGTTTTAGGGAAATATTTCAAGTTGGAAAGGGGAAATTCTTACACAACTAGGTAAAGTGTTACTTATCAAGAGTGTGCTTCAAAGTCTCCTTGTTTATATTATGTCTCTTTTTAAAATGTCTAAGGCTATTCAAGAAAAAAATTATATAATTTAGAAAATATTAATGTGGATGGGAGTGGAATATAGTCATAAATTCCCATTGGTGGCTTGGGATAAAATTTGTCTTCATAAATCTTATGGGGGATTGGGTATTAGAAAATTATCATTGATGATTAAGGCACTAGTTTCTAAGCTTTATTGGAAATTTCTTAAAGAACAATCTTTTTGGTCTGAGATATTTTGTGCAAAGTATCTTGATAATAGATCTCCATTAACTTTCCTATATGAAGCTTTGAATATCAAAAGTTCTATGATTAAGAATTGTTTTTCCAAAAATAAAGATACTTTGATTAGGGGATATAAATGGAAGCTGGGAAATGGTCAAAACATAAGATTTTAGAGGGATCCATGGATTATTGATTTCTCTTTGGATTCTTTACATCCTTTGAATCAAATTTCCCTTGTTATATTTTATATTTATGGGGATATGGTATATGATTATATACATGTTTACAATGGTTATAAAAAGAGAAAATTGTTATCTCTAGAAAATACTCCTAAGGATACATCTATTATTATTTTACATGTGAATTTTAATCTACAAGGAAATTATATTACCAACCTAAAAAGGGAGGATGAGTTAATTTGGAGTGATTATTTTGATGGTAGATATCAAGTGAAATTTGGATACTTGAAGATTTTAAATTTGCATAATATATGGAAACCATTAGGGAAAATTTGGCAAAAAAATTTAATTCCAAAAATCAATATTTTCAGTTGGTTGAATCTTCAAAATAAAGTTATTACTTTGGATAATTTATCCAAAAGAGGTTTTTATGTGGTTAATATATGTTTTTTGTGTGAAAATGCTTTTGGATCAATGAATCACATATTCATGGAATGTAATTTTATTTTCCATATTTAGAGCTTCTTGCTTCAAAAATTCAAAGTTGCTTGTGTTTCCCCTCTAGATATAATGGAGGCTTGGCTTTCCTGGTCTCTCCCTTTTTATAATAAAGAGCTTAGGGAGATTTTGAATATGTTTTTTTTGCATGTGTTATGGGGGATTTGGAAAGAAAGGAATAATAGAATTTTTAGGAATATTCAAAGTTTTTTCTACAGAGTTTCTAATCAATTCTTTTTAATGATACATGATAACTTCAAAAATATTAGGTTGAAGAAAAAGAATTGTTTTATTTCATTTGAAATAAATGTATCTAAGGATTGGAATATTGATATTGAAAAAATTCCTATAATTGACCCTAAAATAGCTTTGAGAAAGACTATAAAGTGGATGGCCCCTCAAACAGGATGGATAAAAATTAATTTTGATGGATCATCAAAAGGAAATCTATTTATTTTAGGAGGAGGGGGTATAATTTTAGATCATTATAGACATTTAATTTTAGATTATGAAGGTATTATGGGCTTTTAGACCAATCACTTCTCTAAGGCTCTTGCAGCTTTATGGGGTATCCAGGTTGCTATTAAGTTGGGATACAAGTGCTTATGTGTTAAGGGAGATTATCTCAATATTATTAATTATCTTAATAAGAAATCAATGTTGGCTTGGTCTATTGATCATATTATTAGTTAATTTTACATATTATCAAAATTTTTGAAAAAATAATTTTTCAACATACCCACAGGGAGGGGAATGTGTTGGCAAAGCTTTTTTCCAATAAAGGGGTTGATTCTAAAAAATTAAATATTTGGAAAATATTGGATATTATACCTAATAATGTTAAGGAAATTATTAATAATGAAAAACATGACATTTTCAAGATATAACCAAGATTCTTATAAGGGTTTGTTTAGCCCTAGCAAAACTTAGTATTTATGCTTTGGTGTTTTTAATATGATTATGGATGATGTGAGGGTCAATAATTATAGCATGTGGAATGATCATCACTACTTCCTTAATAAATGTGTAGGAGTGATTTTGAATGAGATTTGGAGGATTCAAAATAGTCATATTTTTCTTATTGGCAAAGGATAAATTATCGAGAAGAACAAAGGGATTATAGAACATGGGAAAGGTGAAACGAAGATGGGAGCTGACCTAAATAGGATTAAACTTATGAATTTATATGTAGTGAAAAAATGGGTTGAGGGATGGATTATTTTAAAAACTATAGGTCTATCTTCTTTTATGGAAAAACTTTGTGAATACGACATGCATCTTTCCACTCAATTCATCAAGAATTGGAATAATAGGGTTATCAAAATCAAGAATATTTATATGGAAATAATAAGGGAGCTAATTGCTATAGTGATAGGTATTCACATTGAGGAGTTTAAATATATTAAACTGACTATGGGGTAGGAATAGGAGAAATTAAAATTCTTTGTTGGTAATGAAACCTTGACTACTTTTCAGGTAGGTTTCAAGTAGGAGGACTTCCCAGTTCCATTTGATGAAATCACTGAGCAGATTATTAGGTACATCACACTTGATGGTAAATATAAAGTTGGGAACTATTATCACATACCATTTATAAATTATATGAGGCATCATATACCGGTAAACATTCCATTTTATATTTTACAATATCTTGAGCATTTTGTGAAGGAGGTTCAGTTAGGTAGGAAAATGAAACCATTACATCATGGTGTGATTTTCTTGATTTATAAATTTTTTAACTATTAATATCCTTCCCCTCAATTTGAGATTAGGAGAAAGAAAAAATGAGGCCTAAGGGTTCTATTTAGGGGAATAAATATATGTTTCATGTTCATGGCCTTGAGAAATCTACCCATAATAGGAATTTAAGAAGTAGGAGCAAATCTCATCCTCATAAGGATTTGTAGATTGATGGGAATTTTAATGTTGATAATACACATTGTGGAATTAATATAATTGATCTTGATAATAGTCCTAATATTATTGAGAATACTAAAGGTGATACCACTGAAGTGGTTAATATGGTAGGGTAGAATGTGGATGTTCAATCTGATCAAAATATTAATGGGGAAGGTGAGAACATGGTTGATATGGTTCAAGTGGTTAATAAAGTTTTTGGTAATAACAATATCAATACTATTAAGATGGGAAGCACAACTAAGATAATACATAGGATATGCTTCATAGCACCCAAGTGAATACAGATGATATGGTTTAGATGGTGAGTCAAGATCTGGGCATACACAAGTGTGATAGGATTTTTGAAAAGTAAAAGAATAGTAATGAGACTACTGAAGACATGCTTCATAAAGCTCAGGCTAGGATTGATTTTGATTTTTTTTAAGGACATTGTGACTCATCAAGATAAATTTGAAATTTTAGAAGATGAGTTCAACCTACATAAAGCATTCTTGCAATGGTTTATGAAAGATCATTCTAGGCTTAAACAAGAGGTGAGCAATCTCAAAAAGTAGGATGTTTTATATTATACCAAGGAATGAGAGACTAAGATGTCTTCTAACATTGATACTTTGAGGTAAAGAATGATTAGGCTAGAAAATGAACATAAAAAACTCAAGCAAAAGATAAATTTATTGGTATGTTTTAGCAAAGTGACTATTTATAATACTATGAAAAGTATGCAAGTCTTGGAAAGATTGTTCAATATTGATAATACTCAAGGTAATGATAATTTTCCAAAGAATAATAATAAGGGTGAAGCTTCTACTTTTGTTCATGAACAAATAGATAGTGGACTAGATATCAACTTTCAAAGTATGATCAATGAATGGATAAATTCATATAATGAGTAGAAAAATAATCATAGATGGTGAACCAATGCTGTGAAACTATTGTTTAAGTGTTTTTTATCTATTGTTTCTAATTTTTGTACTCTTTTTTCTTTGGTTATAGTTTGATGATTGTTTTTGGTCACTGTGGTGACTATTTTTAATGGGTAGAGTCCCTTTCAAAACTCACTTTTACCTTTAATAGAATATTATATTTCAATTGTGAATGTATCGGTTCAAAGGTGAATATTTTTAACTAAAGATAATGATAAAAAATACCAAAACCAAAGTTTCAAACATTTGCATTTGAATAAAAAACAAAGAAAATAAAAAGATAAAAAAGATGGCAAAGACAAAATATAACCTAACTTAAAATCAATATATGAATCATCAAGACTTAAGTAGGAAGAAGAATGTACTAAAACATAAACAAGTTATAAAATAGTTCAAATAAAAATGTAAATAATTCAAGCCCAAGTTAAGGCTAGACTCAAAAGGTTTACCAGATGTATTCAAACACAACACTCAAAATAAGCTAATAACATAATAAGCAAAACACATAAAAACAAAAACAAGAAGTTAAAAAAATCAATTAATCAACATGCATGTCTATGAAGCTAAAAAAACCAAAAAAAATGGTTAATTACAATGTTAATACATATAAAAAAAAGTTCATGCATGTGTAATAGAGGCATTATGATCATGACAAGGTGACCCCTAAGCTAGGTAATAACAACACTAACACAACAACATAAATAAAAATGGGTAAAAATTTCCCATAGGATATAAGGAAACAATGACATGAAACAAACAAAATAAGGGGAATAGAATAAAAAGAAGGGGTAGTCGAGCTGACCCCAAATACACTAGGAAAGTAGATGCTACCTACATAGTTTTATGGATGTAAAATCCAGCATGAACTTCAAGCCAAATGTGGTTCTCCTAGAATATGGGATAGAATAAAATTGATGATAAGGAAACATCATTTGTCTTGTAGAGGTATATGGTAATGGTCTCACAAAATGGTAAGATCATTCAAATGAGAATCACTTTCAAAATGATGAGAGTGTAAGAAAATCTAAGGGTGAATTATTGCATCTATTTCAAATGAATAATGCACATAATGGTGACTCTCAAAATGGTGAGAGCATATGGATAATAAAAATAAGGATGGGGAAACTAAAGGATAAGTGCCTACTTATGAAATAGTGTTGATTCTTGAATATGTATCACAGGTGCCTAGAGAATTTAAGAAACACTTCTCATTTTTGAATTCCTAATAGTTCAATGTACATGTTTCAGGTTGTGATAATCTTATTATTTATTGGTGGAATAGAGGTATAAAAAGTGATACGTTTCGCAAAATTATAATCATTTGGTGGTTGGGATCCACCATGGCCAAATAGCTAATCTATGTAAAATATTAAGTATTATATGCTAAGAACAATGAATTATGATCAAAATATAATCTAAGAACTAATATAAGATGGATATTTATAATGATAATTAAACTAGAGTTAATTTATTAAAAAAGAGAAATAAGAAGGGTAGGGAAGAGAAGAAACATGTTAATCTTCATTCCAAACATCATGACAAAGTTCAAATTTCATCTAGACCTACACTTAACCAATGTATGCCATGAAGTAACATAAGCTCAAATCTTATCACACATCAAGCAAACATCTAAGGATAGTGTAATATAATGCAAATAAGAACCAGCTTCACTTTAAATATTTACTCATGCAAAAAAATAACATCAGCCCAAATGAAATAAGAGTAAATAAAATAAAATGAACCTAAGAACTTTAAATTAACCTAACATTGGCACAAGTTAAAAACTCTACATTCAAAGGTGCAAATTAAGAATTCATAAGAACAATTAAAGTATATAAATTAAACCAAGCAAGTGAGAGAGAAGCCATGATAACAAACACATAGACAAATATTGGATAAACTTTGCAAAATTCCTTGCATTTACTACTTGTTCCAAGTTTACAAAGTAATTTTAGACCTAATAACTCCCTCCCCCTTTTGCAATTAGAAATACCTCTTTATATAGGAAATTCATGAGGTATGTAGGTCAATAATGACAAATCACATTTGCACGTGTATAGGACCACTATCCTTTCTATTATATTCTAGAACAAATGACATTTTCTAATATACTAACCTATAGGCAATGTATTTTACAAGTTGTACATGCCTTTACAAAAAGAATATTCTATTTCAAAAATATATAATTCTCAATTACAAAATAATATCCCTAATCTAACTAACTTTAGTATCGTAGTGCTACTACAACCTTCTACCTTCCTTGCAGGATCTTCATTATATAATGTTTGTTTGTTGATAAATTGGAGGTCAACAATAGGTTTCATGAACATCCCTACTTCTTGATCTCCTAGGTTATTGAGGTCTTTTTTAGCTCTTTCCAAGGCCTATTTGATGTTCCTAACATCTCCTATCTTCTTGCTATTTTGAGGTACGTGGAAATGTCCTCCATCTATTTAGATCAATTACTTAGGGCTTTGATTTTATCCACCAATATAGCCATAGCCATACTGGAATGGGCTAGGATAACTATCTTGAATTCAAGGACTTGATTCTTGGTCAAGGCTTTAAGTCTTTCACTTGATAGCTTAAAGTCTGCCATTGGCCAACTTGGCCTGTAGCCATGGAATTTTACTTAATCATTACCTCTTGTTTAGTTTTGACTAACTTTAAGGAATCAAACAAGTCAATCATGGTGCCCTTATATATCTTGAATATGTTTGATTGACAAGATGGTAGTTTCTTTCAAATTTTGTTTTATTGGAAGATGCCCTTTGGTGACAACCTATAATTGATTAGATTGTTTTCTTCCTAGTAATGGTGGGTTACCCATTAATGTTTTAGTAAAGTTTAAAACAATTATTATCTTTGGTGTTTAGGGATGTGGCATCAAACTATGTATACTTGAAAACCTTTTCCTCTACATCTAAGGTCAAATAAAGTTCTATATCTTCTCTTGAATCTCCTTTGTGAGCTGTTGTGGTCATGAATTTGTCTAAACTAATCATTAGTGGTTTATACTTTGGTTTTAGATTGAATTATTCTTGAATAGATGATGATTCAACTCTCTTAGGCTTGATTGTGATCAACATAAGTTTAAATTAGGGATTTTGTGCATTCTAGGGCTCTCATAAAGGTTTTTTATAATGCTCTAATGGTGGTAAATGTTTGAACTTACATGAGCTTCATGAGTTAGATCCCAATTAGACTACGTAATTATACCCTTGCATTTCTTGTGTCTATAAAAATTCAATTTGGCATGTTATACTCACATGGATCTGATGTGGCATCACCATGGAATTTTCACAATAATTCTTCTCATTAATATTTAAAAAATGACCATTGTCTTTTGAAAATTTCCCTTTGATCTCGCTTCATTTATCTTTTTTACACAAATTAATTATGGACCATTGATCTTGATCTGAGAACTTGAACACCATTGGTTATGACACTTATCACTTTCACATTTTCTCTAAGCTTCATTGAAAATTTAATATTGATCTTACATTGTTGATCTCATTTGCATGGATCAATCACACTCCATCAATCTTGATCTACTTAATTATGCCTCTTTATTCATATACCATTGATCTAAATGTGTATGCTCATCTACATACCATTGATATTCAAAAGATGTTCAAATTTTAATTCATGGCCCATGGTTATGACATGTGTCATCTCTACATTCATCCTTGTGATTCTTGAATTTTCAATATTCATCATGCAGCATTCGATCATCTTAACCCAATAAAATTTGCTCCATTGGGTCTTGATCCACCAGGTCAAATTCCATTAGCTACTGAGTGTTTTTGATGATATTGTGACACTTGTCACTTTCTCACTTGTCTCAAGGCTTTATTGAAGTTTTGACTTGATATGCACCATCCAATCAAACTTGCCTAAGAAAATGTATACCATCAATATTTGAAAGATGATCAAACTTTAACTTAGGTTTGGGGCACTGTTTCTCTTGATAACCTAAGCAAATGCATATCATTGATCCTATAGATGAAATGATATTTAAGTCAATGTTTGAGAAAACAAAGAAGTTAGCATAATGTTTTTGGACTATGGTTTTATTTCATGTTAATAAACATGAATTAAAACCTTAGGATAAGCATTTTAAGCTAAGTTTTAAGCATGATAAAGGGGGCCCCATACATAATAAAAAAGACATAGCATAAAGTCCTAGGACAAGGCTTTTAACTAAAGTTTAATACATAATAAAAGGACCTAGTGGTTAGTTAGACCATGTGGAAATAAAGGGGACTAAGGGGGGCTTGGGAAAATAAAGGGACCCAACATAAAAAAATTTAGAATAAAGTTTGGTCATGTTAATAAACATGAATAAACATTAGGATAAAAATTAAACTAAGTCCATGTCATAATAAATCATTCCCACGTAAATTATTCTTGCCAAATTTGAATTTGATTCAAAGGGACTTGAGCTAAGTTAATTTAAATGGGGGTTTCAAGATGACTTAATTTTGATTGGAAATAGACCAAAGGATGGTAAAAGGCCAAATTGATATAAAAATCATGATCCCTAGGCATTGCCCATTCCAAATGGACTCCATTGGAGCTATAACCTAAAACATGAAGATCTAGTGTTAGCAATTTTAGGCAAGATAAAATAAAAATTATGAACAAATATGCCAACCAAATAAGGTGTGGATGATATTCAAATAAAGGAAATGTGTAAACATGCTAGTGGTACTCTGATCAAATGAATTTTAAATTTTAAGGTAAAAATTTGCATAATTTGAAACAAGGGTCCCCATTATTTAAAAATAGTGGTATGTTAACCTCAAAAAAATATGAGTTCTAGGGGAAACATAGAATTATGTTATAATTTAGATACATTGGTTTAGACTAATAACTAGACTAGTCATTCCATTTGATCAAGTACCAGTGAGATAAATTATTAGTTGAAACAAGTCTTACACATGTAGAATTAGGATAAAACATCAAGACATGGCTATGATTTGTGTGTTCTTTAATTAAACTTACTATTTTCATGGGATTTGGGAAATAAATTCTAGATTTCACGACTTTAGTCATTAACACTAACTTTTAGCATGTTTGGATATTCATTAAGAACCATGATTTAGCACAAAGAAGGCTTGTTCATTGTTCTAATACTATCTAAGAATACATAGCTCTAATAGAGATGACTTTGGATCTAATCTAAGCCTTTCCCATATGCCATCTAGGCATCCATAGCCCTGGTGGAGGTTACTAGAATCACATATGCTTAGAAAGCTCTTTGTTTTTGCAATAATTTCTTATTTTTGTAAAATTTTAGATCATTTTGAATTTCTATAAAATTTTGGGAACCAATTTAGCTAGGTTTATGTATTTGGTCAAGTGTTTGACCTTTAGACAATCATCCTTAGTTGGAGCCTTGTCCCAGGCAATAATGTTTATTAAATGCAAACATGACTATATCATAATAATTCAAGCTTTCATCTTACATGTGCAATCCTTATTAAAACCAATATTAGATCATAACAATGTTTAAAATCCCAAGGAAAAATTATCCTAACCATCAATATTTACTATTTTATCTAAACTATAACATTAATCTCATATTCTAATAATCCATGATCAACCAATGCTGGGAAAATATACATGCATTCCTAAATTATGGAGTTTATTTTGATCATATAAATGTATTTTGAGCTGAGGAATATCCAAAAGGACTTATTAAAAGAAATAAAAAAATCAAGGAAAGAAAACACACCAAGCAAAAAGCACACAAGTAAACAAATAAATATATACAAACATTATGTACAAACTAGGGATAGGAAGGAAACAAGGAGGAAACTAATCTAAAGCCTACCTACACTAACCCTAAATAGTATTACAATTCATTCTATGAATACTCTAGGTGGGGTAGTATAGAAATAGTACTTGAGGTATTTCCCATTGGTTGGCAATGCAAACTCTGCTCCTTGCAAGTCTTTTAGTTTAAAGGTGTTATCCCTTAGGATCTCAACAATCTGATATGGACCAATCCAAAAAGGTGTGAACTTCCCATGGTTTTATTTTGGTTCTAAGGATTTATCCCAAATAAGAACTAGGTCTCCTTGTCTAAACACATTTATCTTTGAATGTTTATCAAACCACCTCTTAATTGTGGTTTGGTGTCTGCTAAAGTTGGCAAAAGCCTCCTCTCTTGCATATTCCATCTATATGACATCCAAAAACCTTGAATATTTAAATTATTGATCCTCCTCCATGTACTCTTTCTTGTAATTGTAGGTTGGAATATTGAGGGTTATGGGAAATATATGTTCTTGACCATACACTAGCAAGAATGATGATGCCTTGAGATCTTGCTTAACTCTAGCTCTATCTTCCCAAAGGGCATACTTGATTAACTTTTTCCATGTTCTTATTTTATTAACTGTGGATTTATTTATGGATTTTATCAATTTTTTATTTGTTGATTTAGACACCACATTACCTTGAGGGTAATGGTTTAATGAGAACTTGATAAAAATGTTGTTGTCATATGCCCACTTAGTCATCTCAATGGATAAAAAATTAGAACCATTATCACAAACTAGGGATATAAGTGTCACAAATCTTATGCATATGTTTTCTTCTAAAAATTTAATCACCTCTTCTATCCTATACTAAATGGTTTCCACTACTTTAGTCCATCTGGTGCAATAGTCAATAGTAGTCAAAACACACTTGTGACCATCAAATGAATTGGGGTTAATGACTTCCACAAAATCCAATCCCCATTGGGCAAAGGTTTTATCAATCATTACTATATTTAGTGGTAAGGCTACCTTGGGATCTTTAGTGTTGAAGAGTTGACATGAGTGGCATTATCTCACATGCTTGTGAGCATCTTTGAAGATAGTAGGCTAGTAGAGTAATTAGCCCTAAGGATCTGATGGGATGTTGTCCTTCCAAATGGATGTCCACTTCTCAATTTTTCATGGAAAGTGTTTAATATCTTAGCCCCCTCTTCCTTGGAAACACACCTTAGTTAAATACCTTCAATTTTTTTCTTGTATATCACTCTATCCTTGATCAAAAATGGGCTGCTTTGAGACTAAATCCCTCTTTTTCTCTCTACTTAACCTTGTAGGATAATAGCCATTGATTATAAAATGAAAAATAGGATCATACCAATCATTAGGTTGAAAATATTATTATTCCACGTACATGACACTAAGTTTGGGATTAGTATTGGAAATCAACTGAATTAAACCTTGTCATCATACTAACTTTACAATCTTCATCTCTAGATCATATTCTTTGAGAACAAACATCCAATTACCTATCCTTTCTCCAAGTTCACATTAACTAAGCATGAGCTTAGTGGTAGGGCCTGGTAGTATTACATGTACCTTATTTCTAAGGATATAATGCCTAAAATTTTTCACTTCCTTGACCAGAGCACATGTTTGTTTGTCAATAAGAGAATAATTCAAATCAACATTTTAAAAATTAGAAATATAGAAAGTAATAGGATGATCACATAAATTTATCTTTTGAGTTAGGACAACTACAATTGTATGGTCAGAAGAAAAAGAGTAAAGATAGAAGTCTTTATTAAATTTTGGAATTATCAACATAAGGGCTTGTCTAATTGCTTCTTTTGATTTCCTTGAAGGCCTTATTGGTCTCTTCATTCCAAGTGATCTTAGTATCTTTATTCAACATGTGATTCAAAGGTCTCACTATTTATATAAAACCAAAAATAAACTTACTCACAAAGTTGATTTTACCAAAGAAAGACTTTAGTTCCTTCCTATTATTAGGGGGTTTTATCTTTGATATTGAATTTAATCTATTTAGGTCTATAGAGATCCCTCCTTAGTTATAACATGTCCTAAATTTTTTTACTTTGGTTACATTAAAAATTATCTTTTTTGGGTTGAGATAAATTCCATAATTTCTACACCTTTCAAATACTTGTTTTAAATACATTATATTGTCTTCCCTATTCTTTGAAAAGATAGTCAGGTCATTCATATAAATAATGATGAACTTACATATGAGGCCTTGGAATTCATGATCCATTGATATTTTAAAGGTTTCACCTACATTTATCAATACAAAGGGCATTATCTTATAGGCAAAGGTACCCCACTTGGTAGTAAAAGTAGTCTTCATCTCATCTTCCTTGTTTACTAACACTTGATTATGTCCTAAAAATCTAAAAATAAAAGACATCATTATATAACCATAAACATTTTGGATTACTTGGTCAAGAGAAGGTAGGGGGTAATTGTCCTTTTCAAATGCCCTATTCATATTTCTAAAATCAATGTACAATCTGATTTCACCATTTTTATCCTTGATTGGTACTAGGTTAGCTACCCAAGTGGAATGTCTAATAGGGAACACTATCTTAGCATCTAGTAATTTCTTGACCTCTTTGTATATCATTGGTTCTAGGATAGGGTTGATTGGCATTTGTTTTTACCTAAATGGCTTGTAGGATTTTTTTAGAGGTATGGTGTGGGTTATGATCCTGGGATCAAATATCTTTAAGTCATCATAGGACCATGTTATTACATCCTTATACTTGGTCAAAAAATATCTATATATTTTGGTTTCAATACTTGTGAAGGTTATACCAATGTTCACTAGCTAAGGATGACCTTGAGAAACTAGGTCCATTGCATTGTAGTCCTTCCCATCTACTTTGGGAGACTTGATAGTCTCAACTAGTTTGTCTGAATCAAATAGTCTCTCTAAGGATATCATCTCTTTGGAGATCTTATTATCACTCAACTAAATTACCTTGCTATCAAGCTTACCTTTAACTTTGTAATCATCAAGGGTATTTTCATTGACCTCATCAATGATGTGAGTCTTGAATACTCATGAGCTTGTCATGAATTCTATGATCTATTGATCATCACTAAATACTTGTAAATGGATGATATTATCTGGCACTAAGGAACATGGGACTAATTCATTGGTAAGGCTTTGTAACTTGATATTTTGATTGGGCATAAGGTTGGCTACAACTAAAGCAAGTTCATTAGTATCCCTATTTTCCTCCCTAGGGATTGACACAATGTTGAAAGCATCAAAACATTCAATTAAGTCCCACATTCTAAATTTATATTTCTTATGATAGGATAACTTGCATTGATATTTAATTTTGACCTAATTAATGACTAGTTCAAAATCACCAAAAAATAATAGCTCCTTGGTCTCATGTTTGATTGTAAATTATAATCTAAGAATAATTACTTCATACTCAATAAAATTATTGGTGCATGGGAACTAAAGTTTTTAAGAGGAATTGTATTCTTTCCCAATGGGATTGATTAATAACACTCCTACTCCAAAACCTAATTTTCATCTAGCACCATCAAAATACAACTTCCATAAACTAGGCATAGCATGAGAAGTTTTATAGTTACATACCTTTGTGGTGTCAAGAGTGTAAACACCTAGATCTGAGTTAACCATGTTGAAACTCTCATTGGTTGCATTGTATTGAATAATCATATTCTTCATTTTAGGTTCCCTTTCTATCCTGGTCTAATTTGGAACTCCTTTATAAGGTAACCATAAGTGTGAATAGTCAGTTAACATATAACCATCAATGATCTGGTCTAATCCCTACTTAATAGCATTCCATATGCATCAAGGATATCCACCACTTGGATGATAATTAATTTGTGGATCCTTGGCTTATAATCAATCTGCATGTGAACATTTAACAATTCACCAATCACTTTGAATCTTGATTTATCTAATTAAGTCATAACCCTATCAAATTTAATAGCAGTCAAACCTAATTGCTCACAAATAACTTTAGACATAATATTTGTAGATGCACCAGAGTCTGATAAATAATTATACAAATTCTTACCAAATATCTTGACTATAATTAGGAAAGGTAAAACATATGCCTTACTTTTGTGTATCATAGCATTAGCATGTGCAAACTTTTGAGACTTACTAGGCCTCTTGGATAAAGATTCTAACAAAGTATTCCTTTATTCTATAATCTAAATCAACTCATGCAAATTTATGTTATCTTTGATCTTTTTCATGTCCTCTACTATATTATATCTAGTACTATTGGAAGAATTAGATGCATTAGTATTCAGTTTAGAAGTACTTCCCTTAGGAGGCTCTAGATTATTATATGATGTAGTATCAATAAGAGTGTCAAAATTATTTGGTGGAGTTGAGTTAGTCAAAGGTTGTTTCTTCTCCCTATTCCTTAGAGGATAGGTCTTCCTTAGATATTGCTAAAAAACATGAATCTCTTTAGGGATATCCTCAAGCTCATTCTCCTCTTAAAATGGAAATTCAAATGTCTCCACCATGAGAGTTGGATTAGAAGATTTATATGACCTTTAATAAATTTAGATACCTACACCATTGTATTTATTAGGTATCCAATTCTTATTGAAAATCTTCAAGAGCATTAGAAAATTCTAGACAATCTAATTCACCATGCTTTGAAGTATAATGAACTCTATAATAATCAGGCAAAGCTATGTCACCAAGATTTATATCAAGCTCATTCTTATTGGTTAATGACTTATTATTATGTCTATTATTGTTATTATTTTTAAATTTGTTTAAATTTTTATTGAACCTTTGGAAAGAGAAGTTCCTATTAGATCTTTCCCTAGTATGGCCAACTTACTTTTGAAACTAAAGAAAATCAATGCTTAGCTTTTAAACCATGTTTAAGATAGAGTCATTCTCATTCTTGGGTGCCTCAAAATTATGGACTTGAGTATTTATATTGGCTATAAGCATCAAAGATCTTTGGGATTGTTAATGAGATCCATTGATATAATTTTTTAAGAATCCTAGGTTTTGGATAGGATGTGTATGGCTTAAAGGCAATTGGTTAAGAACTGGGAGTTGATTTACTACTAGCACATTTTGATTGACATTGGGAATGACATTCATAATAGTAAAATTTAGATTAATTTTGGGGATATTGTATGCCATTTGGCCCTAGGGTTGCATCTAATCATTAATTATCACAACATTAGCATAATCTAGGTCTAGGGTATTAATGAACTGAGTAGATCTTTTGAGAAACATAGAAGTCATGGGATTAAAGGAATCATTGTATATCTCTAAGGCTAAAGCCTCATTAGGTCTATAAGGATCTATGGTTCTATTGAACATCTTCTATAATCTAGAATTAAATGCTCTTATGAGCTCATTTGAGTCTCTTTTGATTGTGGTAAACTATTGATACAAGACACATGGACTAATGATTTTGCCAAACTGATAAATGAAGTAATTATTAAAATCATCCCAGATAGCTATGTAATTTTTAGGAAGGTTAAGGAACCATTCATATGCAACATATTTGAAACTAAATGGGAACAATCTGCATGCCACATCTTCATGAACTATGTTTAAAAGTCTTAAAGTAGTTTTTAAGGATTTAATGTGTTATTTGATATTTATAAAACCATTAGGACTAAAATTAGGTAAATAATTTTTAGGATTACAAGGAAGGTCATGTACCACACCTAGAACATTGATTAAAGAACCACCTATCCAAGCCATACCTTGATAGGGCTTGAACATAAGAGCACCATGAATTGGTGAAGTTGGTTGGACTTTGAAATCCAATGCTTACGTTTGTCTCACCTAGCTCTCATATGGAGTTCTAATGAAATAAGGGGAACCCTTGTCTCTGAGCATGACCTGGTACTTATCCTTGAAAATTCTATCTTTAGATATTTGAACCCTATTTGAAATACAATGTGTAAGTCTTATCTTTACAAAAAATGATGATCAAACTTGCACATTAATCCAATTTTGCACAAATATGTATAAATAATGGCAAAGGACATTAATATTTAACAAAATTATCTTAAAGATGTATCCAAACATGTAATTATGATTGATCTTTACATGTTTAATCTCAAATAAACTCAAATTTTCAAAAGATATATCAATCTTTGATTAAAACAACTATTACTAACCTCAAACCTATTGAATTAAAAAAGCTCAAGCTATCTTTACCATAATTAATCATATACCTTCAAAGAATATTGATCTTTGTCTAAAGGAAGCACAAAGATTGGTCTAAGACCATAAAGATCAATGATCTTTACATAATTGAGAAAAGAATGACATAATTGTGCAAATATTACACCAATCTTTGAACACAATTCATAAGAATGAGAAAAAATACTTCAAATATACAAAGATCTAACTAGCCTCTCCTTCTAGAACTAGTGAAGCCCCGTCTATTGATTTCTAAATATGTATCACAAGTGCCCAAATTATTTAAGAAACACTTCTCATTTTTTAATTCCTGAGAATTCATTACATGAGTTGTAGGTTGTGATAATCTTGTTATCTATTAATGGAATAGAGGCAAAACAAGTGATCTATTTCACAAATTTATATTAATTTGGTAATTGGGAGACACCATGGCTAAATATCTAATTTATATAAAATATGAAGTATTTTATGCTAAGAATAGTCAATTATGATCAAAATATAATCTACGAACTAATATAAGATGGATATTTATAATGATAATTAAACTAGATTGAACTGATTAAAAAGGAGCAATAGGAAGGGTAGGGTAGAGAAGAAACATGTTATTGATATTCATTATAAACATCATGACAAAGTTAAAATATCATCTAGACATGCACTTAACCAATGTATGAAATAAAGTAGCATAATATTAAATCCTATCAAACATTAGGTAAACATCTAAGGATAGCGTAAATTAAAGAAAATAAGAACCAAATTCACTTTGAAGATTTACTCCTGCAAGAAAACATCATTAGCCCAAATGAAATAAGAGTAAAGAAAATCAAATGAACCTAAGAAATTTCAATTAACCTATCATTGGCACAAGTTAAAAACTTTTAATTCAAAGGTGCACATCAAGAATTAATAATAATAATTCAAGTTTGGAAATTAAACCAAGAAAGCGAGAGAGAAGCCATGATAACAAACACATAAACAAATATTGGACAAAATTTGAAAAATTCCTTGCTTGTACTACTTGCTCCAAGTTTATAAAGTAATTTTAGCTTTAAGAACTCCCTCCCCCTTTTACAATTGGAAATACCTATTTATATAGGCAATTCATGAGGTATGCAGGTCAGTAATGACAAATCACATTTGCATGTGTATAGGATAATTTTATTTTCTATTATATTCTAGAACAAATGACATTTTAAAATATACTAACCTATAGGAAATGTATTTTAAAAGCTATACATTCCTTTACAAAAATAATATTCTATTTCAAAAATATACAATGCTCAAATACAAAAGAATATTCCTACTTTAACTAACTTTGGGATCCTCATACTGCTACAACCTTTTACCTTCCTTGTAGGATCTTCATTGTCTAATTTTTTCTTGTTGATCAGTTAGAGGTCAACAATAGGTTTAATTATCAACCCTCCTTCTTGATCTCATATGTTATTGAGGTCCTTTTCAACTCTTTCCAAGTGCTGTTTGATGCTCCTTGCATCTCCTATCTTCCTGTTATTTTGAGGTCCTTGGAAATGTCCTCCATATATTTGGATAAACTATTTAGGGATTTGATTTTGTCCACCATTATATCCATATCCATACTATAATGTCTTAGGTTGACTATCTTGAATTCAAATACTTGATCAAGTCTTTCACTTGATAGCTTGAAGGGTAGGGTAGAGAAGAAACATGATGATATTCATTCCAAACATCATGACAAAGTTAAAATTTCATATAGACATGCACTTAACCAATGTATGACATAAATTATAATAATATTAAATCCTATCACACATTATGTAAACATCTAAGGATAGTGTAAATTAAAGAAAATAAGAACCAAATTCACTTTAAAGATTTACTCCTGCAAGAAAACATCATTAACCCAAATGAAAGAAGAGTAAAGAAAATCAAATGAACCTAAGAAATTTCAATTAACCTAGAATTGGCACAAGTTAACAACTTTGAATTCAAAGTTGCACATCAAGAATTCATAAGAATAATTCAAATCTAGAAATTAAGCCAAGAATGTGAGAGAGAAGCCATGATAACAAACACACAAACAAATATTGGACAAAATTTGAAAAATTCCTTTCTTGTACTACTTGCTCCAAGTTTATAAAGTGATTTTATATTTAATAACTCCCTCCCCCTTTTGAAATTGGAAATACCTATTTATATAGGCAATTCATGAGGTATGCAGGTCAGTAATGATAAATCACATTTGCACATGTGTATAGGATAATTGTCCTTTCTATTATATTCTAGAACAAATGACCTTTTACAATATACTAACCTACAGGCAATGTATTTTAAAATTTGTACATGCCTTTACAAAAAGAATATTATATTTCAAAAATATACAATGCTCAAACACAAAAGAATATTCTTACTTTAACTAACTTTGGGATCCTTGTACTGCTACAGCCTTTTGCCTTCTTTGTAGGATCTTCATAATTTAATATTTTATTGTTGATCAACTAGAGGTCAAAAATAGGTTTCATGAGCAACCCTCCTTCTTGATCTCCTAAGTTATTGAGGTCCTTTTCAACTCTTTCCAAGCCATTTTTGAAGATCCTTGCATCTCCTACCTTCCTACTATTTTGAGGTCCTTAGAAATGTCCTCCATCTATTTGGATAAACTATTTAGGGCTTTGATTTTGTCCACCAATATATCCATAGCCATACTAGAATGGCTTAGGTTGACTATCTTGAATTCAAGGACTTGATTCTTAGTCAAGGCTTTGATGAAGTATTTCACTTGATAGCTTGAAGCCTACCATTGGCTAACTTATCCTATAGCCATGGGATTTTGCTTAATAATTGCCTCTTGTTTAGTTTTGACAAACTTTAAGGAATTGAACAAGTCAATCATGGTTCCTTTAGATAGCTTGAATATGTTTGATTGACAAGAAGATAGTCTTTTTCAAATTTTGTTCTATTATAAGATGGCCTTTGATGATAGCCAATAATTAATTAGATTATCTTCTTCTTGGTAATGGTGGGTTACTCCTCAATGGTCCAGTAAAGTTTAGACCAATTGTTATCTTTAGTGTTTAAGGATATGTCATTGAATTGTGTATCCTTAAAAACCTTCTCTGCATCTGAGGTCAAATAAAGTTTAATATCTTCTCTTGAATTTGTTTTGTGAGATACCATGGCTATGAATTTGTCTAAATTACTCACTAGTAGTCTGTACTTTGGTTTTGGATTTAAATCTTCTTTCACAGATGATGATTCAACTCTCTTAGGCTTGATTATGATCAATACAGGGTCAAATTATGGATTTTGTGCATACTAGGGCTCTCTTAAATGTTTTTTACAGTGCTCTAATGGTGGTAGTTTTTTGAACTTGCAAAATCTTCATGACTTAAATCCAAATTGGATTGCATACTTATACCTTTACATTTCATGGGTCTATAAAATATTTAATTTGGTATGTTATCTCATATGGCTCTGATGTGGCATCACTGTGGCATCCTTGTGGCATTTTCATAACAATTTTGCTCATTAATATTCAAAGAATGATCGTTGTCTTTTGAAAAATTCCCTTTGATCTCAATCTATTGATATTATTTACATAGATCAATTATAGACCATGGATCTTGATCTAAGAACTCGAATGCCATTGGTCACTTGCTATATTCCCCATGGTTATGAAACTTGTCAATTTTGCATTTGTTCTAAGCTTCATTAAAAATTCAATGTTGATCTTGCACTATTTTAGATTAAGGTAAAAATAGGTTTTGAAGGGGCCCCGAAACCCTATACATCAGAAGATAGATAAAACCTTAAGCATTCCAAAAAACACAAAAGCCAAGAAACTGCTTAAGCAAAACTAGTTTAACCGAGAAATTGAAACAGCAAACAAAGTGCTGAACAAATAATAAAAATTATTTTTTACAAGACCGAAGCTTCATATCTAGAAGGGGGACCAAGGGCTTAGATTTCTTCCTCTTAATTGTGGTCCAACCATCCTCTACCTTAGCTGCCTCAGCAACCCAATCCTCAGAAGGCCTAGATCCATGAAGTCTAGGGGGTGTCGAAGCCTCAGCAAAAACCTTATGAGAACAAGCCAGCTTTTGGCTCCTAGGAGAAACCTTCAAAATAGGTGGAGGAACCTCCACCTCCTTTGAAATCAGTTCAGGGAGATCACAAAATCCTATCTCCGTAGTACCTACAACAGGATCCATCTCCAGCGGAGTCTCCTTATCCGTCGATTCAGAATGGCTACTCTCATACTCTGAATCAGTCGATTCTTCACCAGGTTGTTTAGCAAAATAGTGTTCATGTCCTGATTTAGACCACCAAGAAGTTGAACTTCTGGGTATGGATTTCCCTACAGTACACCACGCTGCAACGTGCCCCGTCTAGTGACACTTTCTACATCGAAAGGGTAAACCTTCAAAATCTAACTTTTGCATCCAAGAACCCCTAGGGGAGTCTAGATAAATCACCTTAGGAAGGCCCTTTGAAACATCCACCTCATCCATGAGGCAAGCACAAGTCGAGTGGTACATCCTCTGAGTTTCATCATCCTCAAATAAAAACTCCCCTATAGCATTTCCAATGGTTTTAAACACCGCTTCTTGCCATAAATGTATTGGTAAATTTGGGAGCCGAACCTAGACCAGGATCTTATTGAAGGTTTTCGTGAGAGGATTGAAGTCCTTATGCCACCGTTTAGCCATAAGAGGGAATTTACCCTGCAATAAGAGGTTGCTATTGGATAGAATGGTCTGCTGGTCATTAGAGATTTGGAATAATGCAATGAAAAAACCTTTAACACAAGGGAATATTTCAACATTTCCATCAATCAGTGGTAGCCAAGTATTGGATATCTAGCCATGTAGATCTACAAGGGAAGGCCAGCAGCCACAAAATCTACAAATAGCCCTAAATTTTGAAAAATGATCTACCCGATCAAAAATTGCTTCAATAGTATCAGGATCCAGATTAACCCTAACAGGATTTAAAACACTCACAGGGGAAACGCACAATCTCCCAATAGAAGCTTGGTCTTTCGCATCATGTATTTTGGCTTCATAAGCAGCCACATCTACATAAGTCCTTTCCTTTGATCCCAGGATAGAACCAAAAATAGGGGCTTTTGTTATTTTCATTTTTGGAGATAAACCTTTTCCCACAGAAGAGTGGGTGCTAAAGATGCTTACCCCATTCCCAGGTGGAGTCCCTTTTGATGCAAGATCCATTGCCACACCATCCGCCAGATCAATGGCATCTTGGTTCAGATTTTGGGTATGTGCACCAAGAAGCGCGCGCACATCATTCAATGTTACAGATTTCAAATTCTCTATGCATGCCTTTGCACTGTTGATCTCATTTGCATGGATTAGTCACACTCTATCAATCTTGATCAGATTAATTATGTCTCTTTCTCTATAGACTATTAATCTGAATATGTATGCTCATCTACATACCATCAATCTTTCAAATATGCTCAAGCTTTAATTCATGGCCTATATCTATACCACATGTCATCTCTGCATTCATCCTTAGAATTATTGACTTTTAAACATTTATCATGCACCATATGATCATCTTTGCCTGATCAAACATGCTCTATTGGATCTTGATCCACTAGGTCAAACACCATTGGTTTTTGAGTGTTATTTGGCTAGGATTGTGACACTTGTCACTTTCTCAATTATCTTGGGGCTTTGTTGAAGTTTTGAATTGATACACGTCATCTAATCAAAATTGCTCAAGAAAATGTGCACCATCAATCTTTGAAAGATGATCAAACTTTAGCTTAGGGTTGGGGATTTAAATTTTCAACTTTAATATTTCACAGTTGATCTAGATTACTTGATCAAATAAGAACCATTGATTTTATGGATGAAAATGATATTTAAGTTAGTGATTTGGAAAATAAAGAACATAGCATAATGTTTTTGGACTATTTTTTTCTTTCATGTTAATAAACATGAATTAAAACCTTAGGATAAGCATTTTAAGCTAAGTTTTAAGCATGATAAAGGGGACCCCAAATATAATAAAAAATATATGACATAAAGTCTTAGGATAAGGCTTTTAGCTAAATTCTAAGACATAAGAAAAGGACCTAGTGGTTAGTTAGACCATGTGGAAATAAAGGATACCAAGGGGTGCTTAGGAAAATAAAGGGACCCAACATAAAAAAATTTAGACTAAGGTTTGGTCATGTTAATAAATACAACTAAACCTTATGATAAAAATTGAACTAAGTCCATGGCATAAAAAAAATTTCTCACATAAATTGTTCCTTCTAAATTTGAATTTGATTTAAAGGGACTTGAGCTAGGGTAATTTTAGTGGGGGTTTCAATATGACCTCAATTTGATTTTTAATAGACCAAAGGTTGGTAAAGTCCAAATTGATATAAAAATCATGATCCCTTGGCATTGTCCATTCTAAATGGACTCTATTGGAGCTATAACTTAAAACATGAAAATCCAATGTCAAAAACTTTAGGCAAGATTAATTTAAAATTATGAATAAATATGCCAACCAAATCAAGTGTGGATGATATTCAAATAAGTACAATGTGCAAACATGTTAGTAGTACTCTGATCAAGTGAATTTTCAATTTTAAGGTACAAATTTGCACAATTTGAAATAAGGGTCCCCATTTTGTAGAAATGGGGGTATGTTGACCTCAAGAAATAGCTAGGAGTCTAAGAATCCTTAAGGTAAATAACTGGACAAAAAAGATAAATAATGTGTGACTGAGCTAATCAAGATACCCCATGTATCCAATTGATACTTACATAGTCTATGTGGATCTAGTTCTCCCAAAAAATGGGAGGAAAAATACCAAGGTGGTTTTGAAATAAAACTTAATAGATAAAATGGCCCATCCTATAAAATTTTGACATATTTACATATCACATGGAAATTCCATTCCAATTTTCATGATTTTGTGATTTTTAAGATTTTTGAGATCGTTTACCAATGTTTTTGGAAATTTTAAAGTATCTCAACTCAATCAAGAATGAGGAGATACCAAATAGTTCAACATGTAAAATGGTGAGAGTGTGCATAAGTTGTTCATAAAATAGTGAGATCATGGCTTAGGTTGTTCATAAAATGGTGAGAGCGTGGATTAGGTTTTTCATAAAATGACATGATTGTGGAGGATCAGAATGACCTACAATAGAAGAATAGAATTGATGATCAGAATAAAAATGACACACACCCAGAAGATGACTACATAATTCCTGTGAATATTTTAAGCCCATCTTCATGAGATGGCAATGTTTTTGGTATTTTATTTTATCTTTTTATAATGTTTTTATGTTTTTGGTATAAGAAATGGAAACATAATATGAATAAAAGGTACATGGAACCACTTAGATGAGGAGATGCAATTTCATAGGTAAGAGTTCAAATGACAACCAAATTGGCTACAATGGTGTATTGGAAACCATATTAAGGCAATGGTAAATATCAAGAAATAATAAAATAATAATAGAATAGTACACAATGTAAAATAAGTCTCATGGAACCATCTAACAGAAAAAAAACCATGTGTTGACATACCCTAATACACTTTTTTGATAAAGAAGGTGTAGATAATGATCAAGCTAAACTACCTTCTAGAATAGTCCTTGAATATGTATAATTTCAGCCACTTTTGATATAAAATTCTATCTAACTATTCTACTGTTAAATATAAAAAATTACAATTTTTATGCAATACATGGTTTAATAATAATTTACAACCATATAATGCTCAATAGAGCATGCGAGTCTCTACAAACTTGAAACATTTATAAATGATCATGAGTGTAGTCTCTACTGAAGTACTACTAAGGGAGGGAGAGCATCATCTAAGTGATTTTTAACACCAACCATGGATCATAGATCCCCCACATAATCTCCCAACTAGGTAATGACCCTCCCTTCATATATGGGTATATGGGTAGATAATGATGGTGTGAGAATCAAAAGTGTCAACTAGAATCCATGTGCTATAAGGTAACTATTAGATAAAACATATCATAAATACATCTATTCTAACTTGATATCATATAAATATGTAAACTAAATCAAACTAATGAAATGACAATGTTTAACCATAAACACTACTTTGGCCTAAGTTTTACTTATATTTATTTGATCTCATGGATCAGTCAATTCTATAAACACCACTTATCAGATTACACCATCTATGTGTATTAGTGACATTAATAAAATAGTGAATTCTATCTCACCTTCTTGTTTAGTGTCAATACCATATTGGTTCATATATTTAAAAAAATATTAAAACAACTGATTTCATAATGAGTTTTTCCATACTAGCAACTACATTATGTGACAATACAATAAAGTCTCAAAGACTTGCATTTAATCTATAAAATGTAATATCAGAGTTCCAAACAACTAATTTTATTTATGACATAATATTAGCTATAAAAATAGGTTTCAATAAATCATACCATTTGGGTAAAACTAAGCATCATACTTCAAGTCTACTAAAATATTTACATGCAACTTTTCACTTAATGTTATTCATCCATCTAACATTATTTACTAGCTTAACCTAAAATCACTTTATTTCCATCTACCCAAAGTGAATCAATAAGCTTATTTATATACTAACCAATATCAATATGGTTTGTATTAACTCACAAATACTACATATTTAAAACATTGAATCCATTATTTTCACATCTAATTTTAGCCTTGTTAATTCAAGTAATCAAATGAACTCATACATTTTGGTTATATAACATATTTATACATACATAGATAGTACGTGTGTATATGGTATACTCTGTTTAGAATAGTATTCAATCTATAATTATTGAGTATCATGTATATATTATATGCATATACAAACACATAATTTAATTAAAAACTTTCTAATATCCAACAAAGATTTAACTATAGTGTTATGGATGCATTCCAATTCCTTATAACTGACAGACCACAACTTAATATTTCAAATGGTACATAGTCATAAACTAACCCAGTAACATATATATAAATATATTTCAATATGTAAATGGTTATATTCATTTTTATCTCAATAGGTTGCCATAAATCATATTGTGGTCTCTTTATATGAGTGTAAATATATAAAATAAGTTTACACAATAGTAATATATTCACTATGAATTTTACCCTTCCTCATAATCATAGAAAATGGGATTTCATATTTTAACTACAATGAATAACCAATCAATAGATAATCACCACTTAGAGTTTCCTTATGGTTCAAACATAATAATATATATATATATATATATATAGATATATATATACACACATATATATATATATATGTATATATATGTATATATATATATGTATATGTATATATGTATATATATGTATATATGTATATATATGTATATATATATATATATATGTATATATATGTATATATATATATATATGTATATATATATATGTATATATATGTATATATATGTATATACACATATATACATATATATGTATATGTATATATATGTATGTATATATATATATGTATGTGTATATATATATGTATATATATATGTGTGTGTATATATAATAACCGTATACCTATTAATTGTGTATGTGTGTATAGATAGATTGATAAATAATTCAATATGCATAGTCATTCGAGATAGGGTTTTAGAGTCATATATTTGGCTCTGTGGATGCACTGAGCCTATCCATAGTATGAAATATATAACCCCTCTTTTTCTAAAAATTCTTAATAATGAAAAAGGAAAAACCTATTCAATAAAAATTTACCAGTTTGTTGATTTAATTCATACAATATTAACTATGAATTTAACCAACAAAAAATCCTACCTAGTAAAGAAACTCATGGTTATGTCAAATTGGTGTAGCTATTTCCAAATCTTTCTCAAATCCTTTTCTTTTCTCTTCCTTTCATTTATCATGTGTAACTCTAGGCATATATCTTCCCATCTCTTATTCTCATGCATCCTATTTTCATGCCAATAAAATCTTTGACAGAATTGAATATGATAATAATGATCTCAGTGAATAAGTCCATGCATAAAAAATAACTATAGAATTTTGGGTATAACTAAATTTTTAAGCATGCAATCCAAAACCCAAGTTCTTATTTTCTATAGTGACTTTATGAGTTCAAGTCAATGTAAACAAAACCCTAAATTTGTGAACCTTCATCATTATAATAATATGTTAAAATTATAACTAATAACATTGAATTACCATAATAATCATGCTAGATGCACATTAACCCTTACCTTGATAAATGTTCAAAACTTAACTCAGTCAAACTAATAAATGTTTAACACATAAATTAATCAAGTCCCCATTTTTATATAGTAATGTATTATACAAACAAGACACCACTTACCTTGATATATTATTTTGATGTTTAAATCAGATATTTCTATAAATATTCACACACACCCAAAATACAACATGTTCATAATTTGCACCACAATAAGGACATTCAAGGATTCCAATGTACACATTATGGCAACATAGTCACATGAAATAAGCTAGGTAAGACAACATACAAGAATATCAATCTTACAATTAAAAACACACAACAAGGTTAGAGTATAATTCCAACATAAGAACCAACCATTTTTAAATGCAAAAAACATATTATCAACTAAAAGAATACTATAAGCCTTTTAAATCAAACAATGATCAAAAGTAGATTCTATTATTTATGGTGTGTGTAGGGTTCCCATTTTCACTCTATCATTCCCCAACCACCTCTATCTACTCCACCCTCTCTGATGATGTTATCCCTCTATCATAGTCTAAGGGATGGACTACATCTTACATCTACCTTAGAAAAACAAAGGTAGTTAACATGTATCAAGATAAAATACATAAGACACTATTGTAATGAACTGATTAATCGTGGTCATTATGTACATAAAATACAAATAAAGCTAACCCAACAAGTTAATGAGCATGTAAATAAGTAACATATAACTATTCATACATCAGTGTATAGAATCTAGCATATCAAAATAGTAATTAGCCAATCATTAACCATTAAATATATAAATCAATAGGTTATCAAGTCTAGAGAATAATCCAGATGTCACATCCTTCCCCCTAAATCTGGTTAGCATCTCGATGACACTTATTCCAACAATAATTATAAAATTAAACATTATTTAAGAAAAAATTAAATAATATATAACAAATATATTAACACATGTGGAAATAACCTATAGAACTCATGAAAATCCTCCCTGATGGCACTATCTTCAAAATATTAGTCCCACTGGACCTTGCACTATTACACTTATCTATTATGTAAACTGAGTTTATAAGTGTCAATTATTCTAATTGGTTCTAATATGACCACCCCAAGATCCATAAATTGTAAAACATTCTAATCCAATACATGAGAAGGATCAACAACATACTGTTTAACATAAGATACATGAAAAATATTATGTAAGAGAGCTAGACCTAATGGGAAAGTAATCCTATACACTACAAGATTGATCACTTGTAAAACTTTAAAGGGTCCCACAAATATTGGTGAAAGATTCATTGATTTACCAAACTTAATCAAGATTTTCTTAGGCTTAACCTATATAAATACTTTATCACCAATAGAAAATTGTCTTGTTATTCTTTTCAGATTGGCATAACTTTTTCTTTCTATCACTGGCCTCAGCCAATTTTTGCCTAATTATTCTAATTTGATCTTCCATATCCATAAAATTTAGGTCTAAAGACTACTCTATCTTCTAAATTATCCTAACTAATTATTGTTATACACTTTTTCCCATATAATGACTCAAACAGAGCCATTTTCAAAGTTGATTGGTATAATTTATTATGGAATAAATCAACCAATGGAGTTTACTCATCCTACGTGTATTGGTTATCCATGAAATACATTCAAAGGATATCTTCTAAAACTTGGTTAACCCTTTCTATTTATCCATCTATTTCCAAGCGATATGTAATACTAAAATTTAACTACATGCACACAGATGAATTTAAAGTCAACTAAAATCTAAAAGTCATTCTCAGGTCTTGATCTAAAATGATATTTTATATAAATCCATGTAATTGGTACACCTCTCTCATGAATCTCTTAAAAAGAATTGGTGCATCATCACTCAAATTACTTAGTATGAAGTGAGCTACCTTGGTTAATTTGTCAACTACCACCAAGACCATATCATGACTGTAATGTGATAATGGTAAACCTTTGACAAAATCCATACTAATTACATGCCACTTATAATATGGTATATCATGAAGATATAATAATCTTTTTGGATGCACAGGTTTAACCTTCACCTGCTAACATTTCAAACAAAGAGATACAAAATCTACTGCATCATTTTTAATTCCTTTTTAGAAATAGAGAGGTCTTATCTCATTCATAGGCTTAGTTACTATAGGATGACCTAAATAAGGGGCATTATGAAATTATTTTATCATTGTACTCTTTAGGTTATCTCTATTAGGTACATACATCCTACCATTATACCTCAAAACACCATCTTTTTCCAACTTGAGTCATTTAAACTTGGGGTCTTGAGCATCAGTCTAAGAATGATTTATTAACTTGCTCATATAATTCATATTTAGGGGAAAATTTAATTACTTAATCACTAAATTAATCCCAATAATATCCAAGGATGTTATGTACCTTATATGACTTAGGCCATATTCAACTCTATTTTCCTTTCCCTTGATATAAGTAATATCAAAATCATAATGATATAAGAATTCTAAGCAATGTCTCTAATGTGCATTCAAATTTGGTTGGGTAAATATATACTTGAGTCCTAAGTTGTCAGTATTGAGCTTATATGGTTTCCCCAACAAATGATGCTTCTAAAATTGAAAGGCATGCAGTATTGTAACAAGTTCTAGATCATGGGGGGGATAATTTTTTTTCATAAGGCTTAAACTTCCAAGAGTCATATGTTACAATTGAACCATATTGCATAATAACTCCTCTAATTTCATCCCTAGATACATCAGTAATTATTGAGAACTGACCATTCAGATAAAAAACTATTAGCATAGGTGTTGAAGTAAGCCTACTTTTAACTCTTAAAAGCCCTTTTCACACTTGTTTGATAAAACAAAACTCTGATTCTTCTGCTGAAGAGAAGTACTTAGATTATCTATTTTTGAGAAATTTTTAGAGCTAACATACCCCCATTTTTTACTACTTTTGAAAAATAGGGACCCTTGTGAATGTTTCAAAACATCTGTACCTTGAATTGGCTTTAGAAAGGTCACTCTTTATTATAATTTGAAAATCATCCACTTGAAAGGACATGAAATTATACATATCTAATTATGATTATGATTTATGGGCTAACCCTACTAATGGTTATCTTTGGATGATGAAGTACAGGTTTGATGGAGAAAGGGAGGATTCCCAAATAAAAAACCCTATTATTTGAATTCAAAAAATGATGGGAGAAGTTTAACATGAAATCATATTTATTTATTTTTCTTGAAAACCCTAAGTCTAATTTTATATTAAGGCTCAATCATGTTTTCAACATGACCAAACCTTAATATAAAATCATAGTTAGACATTTTTATTTTTTCCCCCTTTGTTAACCTCTTAACCTTGCCTAATTGTTAGTCCATAGGACCCTTTCACTTATAGCCAAGGCCTTTATTTTAGCCTAGGCTTCAATCTTAAATATATTTATGTTTATTAATGATAAATAAATTTGAAGATCGAAACCTTATTATAAATTATTATACATATCAGGTCCTAACATAATGATTTGATTTAATCATAGATCCAATGGCTCTCACTTCCCTCTAGATCTAATCTAATGGCATGAGATCACCCAAGAAAAACCATACATTGACTTCACTTTCTATGTGAAATTTATTATAGGATTTAATTTGATAATCTTTCTCCCATCATTTGACACTCTTAATGACATCTTTGACGTTAGTGAGACCATCAAGTTGAACATCATCCAAACTTTTACCTAAGTTTTAGGGGGACTACATTAATGTTTTAACATTAGGCTTAGCATAATCAAATTTAGCTCTAAGTTAATCATGTTTATTCACATAATTAACTTAGGACTAATCATTTGAATTAAGTCTATATGTGACCAATTAGTGACTTAAAAATCATGCACTTTTGTAGATCTAATGATCCATGTTCACCCTTAGATCTTGATCTAACGGTGCAAAGATAAAGGAGTCCCTGATAGTTCAAAGCCAATCAACTTTGCCCTCCCAGATCATGATCAATAACCCTTGATATGTTATAAATTTGATCCAATGGTGAAAATTATTTGATCGATAAGCCCTAAGATGTGGTCATATGGACTAAGGCCATAATTTTAATTTAAATATTCATTGTGTTCATAAACACAATAAGACCTCAGGACTCAAACCTAAGCCCCCATAAACTGAAACTCAAGACTAAATTTGACAGTCTCGCTCCCATCATTTAACATCTATAAGTATGTATTTGAAGTTAGTGATTCTATCAAATTTAACCTCAATTAACTTTTTATCCTAGGTAAAAGGGGCATTTTTAAAACCCTTCGAAAGGGACCCAAGTGTATTAACATGGAAAACTTAGCATAAAAGACCTTACCCTAAGTTTGTTAGTGTTTATTAACATAAATAAACCTTAGGAGTATATTTTAGGCCTAAGCTTTATTAAAACCCAAGACTAATTAAGTCATGTGCATCTTGTAAGATCTAATGAACCATGCTTGATTAGAGGTCCTAATCTAATGGACTGAAGATAAAGGACTTGATTTTAAAACCAACAGCTAGTTTTCAAATGAATTTTTGTGAGGAGGGCCACATAGGCATCATGTAAGCACAAAATGACAAATCCAAAGATTTAGCATGCCCAAAAAAATAGAATTTGCATAAATGAGGTTATCTATAATATCTAAGGCATGAAAAAATTTATGATGTCCACCACCTTCACCATTAAATCTCCAAAAAGCCCTATCAGAACAACATAAAGTCCTAATTCTTGACTATTGAGACATAATTACATTAAATAAGCTCAAATTTCATCTCAAGAAAATAAAAGATAGTCATACACCTAAGGCAATTAAGGATTCATGGCAACAACTAAGAAATAATGGAGATAGAAGGTAGAATTGTATTTTTCTATAGACAATGAGGGAAGACATTTTAGGGACATGGAATTAGACACTGGGGAACTCATCAATGGAATGAAGAAATAGTCTGAAATCTTATTTATTGTCACATAAATTCCTCCTCTCACTTCCAATGAATAAAGGATCATAGTAACTAAGAGTAAATTCAATGACTTGGTTATAATTCAACTATCTAGTCTTTTTTTAGTAGCTACAAAACTAGAGGCACTGGATTGCATAGATATCCTTGCACCTATGTTTGTTAATTATAGAATTGATGGTGATTGGATAGTTTAGGGAAGGTGTGTCAAAAGGGATAGCATACATTACACCTATAGCTTTTGAGGGATACTATAAACTCCCTAGGACTCATATAAACCTCCCCACCATCAAAGAGTGGATAACCAAGCATAATATGGACACTATTCTAAGACCCTAGTTAAACCAGGGAACCCACATATCTAGGAATCTTGATGGGAAGATCCCTATTATAAAATTTAGGGAAGTCAGTAGGATCATCATGAACCTATTGAATAAAGATTTAGGGGTATCCATCATAACCTAGGTCAACCCCAAATGGGTTTCCTACATATATTTCATGGTGGAGGAGAAGCTAAATTTAGAACTGATTAACATCCACTTGGGAAGATAATTCTATGGCATAAAAAGGAAGACTAGCTGATGATTCACCATGATGTCCTATTTATTGGTCATTGATGGCCTCCACATATATTCTTGATATCAAGATTTGGTCCTCTCATAGCAAGATTACCATATCCCATCATTATTCAAAATTATATATCTTGAAATACAGGGGTCACATGTAATTCATTTGTGATTGCATATATCCTACTTTGGTTAAGACTATCATAGGGAAACCCATGCCCAAATTACACCCCCTCATCAAAAAATATGTAGATCCCATGGGTAACATATGGTATTATCCAGATTGCATCATCATTAGGATGGAAGGAGTCACAACTTAGCCATATAGATTGCCAGTCCATGTCCCCACCAAATTAGTTGAATAGGAAATTGCTTCCCAACATCCTTTTCCATTATTGATTGGAAAAACCATGATCCAGGGCTAGAAATAGATGGACATTATGTCTAGACATAGAGATGCCTTTTATTTTCAAAAAGATGACCTCAAAAATGGGACCTAAATAAAAAATTTATCCCCCATCTACAATCCAAGCAGCTAACCAATGTGGCCTATGAGTATAGGGTTAGCCCATATGACCATCTCTACACCAAGGAAAAAAAATTTGAGGAAGTGCTAGCCAAGTGTAGGAAACATGGCTTCAAACTTGACCATATATTGAAAATAGAGGAGAAGCCAACTAGAGAAATTTAGTAGATGAACCCATTGTAATATCATCTATTTCTTTCCACCTCAAGTGCACCTCTAAGACTACCACAATATCAAGTGCTCCAAATTTAAGGACCATGTGAGAGAAAATTGGAAGAAAGGCTAGGAGAAGGTCCTTCATCATCAATTTCACCTCCAAGACCACTTGCTCTAGTAGAGCACATTGATATGGTTTCCCTAAAACCGTATGAAAAATTTGAAGGATTATTCAAAGAGCTTTCAGAGACCTATGGGTTAGACTAGGAAGATGAGGGAATTGAGGAAGCCATAACTAAGTTGGAATAAGTTAAAGAACCCCAGGCAAGTGAGATGGAAAAGGGGAAGGAAATAACTTTGGATTTAGTCCCTATCTCATAAAAGAAAAGGGAAGCAGAGATGGCCCTTATTCCTAGGTCCTCTAAAATCTTGAAAGTGACATGAAGCCATCTTACCAGTGAGGTTAAATTATTTAGTGATGAGTTCCCCATACATAGACCTATCATCCCTGACTGGTTCATATATGGAAAGCTCTAGAAGATTCCATGGCACTTACCAGTAATATAACTATTGATACCCATGATGATATCAAACCCTAGATTAAAGAGCTCATGGAGTAAGAAGAAAGGAGGATTATTGAGGCAAGTAAAGAGAGTGGATAAAGAATAAAGGATCTCAAAGCATTAATTAGTACTAGGATTAAGATCCCAGAGGTACCCAGATTCTTTAAACCAACAACCATTATGCAATACAATCCAGAAACAATTGGATTAGAGAAAGTAACAACAAATAAGGACACTATGGGAACTAAGGAGTTCACCTTCCAAAGAGTGGAGCCTTTTGTGGTATAACTCTTATGCAAGGGTAAATAGTAAGGGGTCACCCCATCCATAAATAGGGCATAGAAAGTTTGGTTGAGGCCCAATCAGTAATGACCTTAGCTAAGGTCAATGAAATGAAACAAAGAATCATTAACCTAGAAAAGGAGATGCAGGACTTAGAAGCACAAGCTATGTTTTCAGTCCTTGAGGATATATTGAAGATGTTGAATAAGTCTCTTCTTGACATATTTGAAGGATTGAAGACCATGAAGCTAAGATTAAGTGATTTTACCCATCAAGATGAGATGACATAGGTATTAATCATTTAATGGTAGGACTCCAAAGACCAGACAATTGAATTAATTAATGTGTATACTAAAAAATAGGTCCAGGACATCAAAATAATCAAACTAGGACATTTGAACATCCTCCTGGGAGTCATAGTGGATAAAATATAGGACTTAAGAACTTAGCATAATAGTGTCAGCAATTTCATGAAGGAGAATAAGGACTTTATAAATAGAATGGAGAAACTCTTGGAGACCTTGTTGGCAAACCCTTCTCAACCCACTACCACAGGCCTGATAGATGATGAAGAATCCAAGCAAAGAGTTAATGTCTTCATCCAAAACATCAAAGAGAACCAAGGCTAGTATATCAAGGAAAATCAAAAGGTCTTTGACATCTTCCTTACCTCAGGAAGGTAGATTTTAGAGGCACAATGCATCCAAGAACTCAAGGCCAAAAGTGATAAAGAATTCAATACGTTGGCAGCTTAAGAAGAGGATTGTTTGATGAAACCTATAGTAGATTTTGAGATGATTAAATAAAATAACATTAGGGTGAAGGACATCCTAAAGAAAAGATAACCAAGAGGTCCCACCAATGTAATATGAAAAGAATATTCTTTTGTATTGCATATATGCTAGTCTGTGACCATATATTAGTAACTATTTATCAGATTTGATGTAGGAAGTCATGTGTATTGTAATATTTATATGAAAGATAGCTATCCTCATCTTAAATATAGATGTTTTAAGAAGTTAACTCATACATAGTGTGTTAAAAGGTAACTCTATCTCTCAATTACATGTTAATGTCTTAGATTTGAATGGTTCTTTGCATTTTGAGCTATATTTTCTATCATAAGGTTGTTAATATGTGATATGATAGATTAGTTGAAAGATCTTAGGTATACTTCATTTCATTTGATTTGGATTTGGTTGTGCTCATGCTATTCATGTTATAGTAGTAAATAATTTAAAGTAAATCTAGTTATTACTTGTGATTTCTATATTTTCTTTAATGCTTGCCTGGTTTATGATGGAATTTGGGTTCATACTATTTTATATCATAGATTGGTTCATGTATGCTCAAACTAATTAGAACCTTGTCATGCTATTTGAGATGGAAGACTATAATCATGTTTTCTTTTCTACCTTACCCTCCATTTTTCTATTTTATTTATCAAAGCTAACTTTAGTTTAAGATCATTGTTAATATCCACTTAGCTTAGTTTGTGGATCATAAATATCACAAAGCTTCAAATATACAGGACCTTGGTGGCTCCCAACCACCAAATTAAACAAATATTATGGACAACTCTCACACTCTGCTTCTATTCCACCACAAACATCCCAAATTGTCACAAACTATAACTCATGCCTTAGATCCTTAGGATCCTAAAATGAGAAGTTTTCATCAACACTAAGAACACCTATGATGTCGTTAGAAGCATCAATAGGAGAAAGAGCACTGCTGGTACTAGAAGGAGGGAATTTGATCAGTTATGGTATTTCTTGCATTAATTTTGAAGGATTATTAACTCTTATGAGTGATTCTTTACTCTAAGTGAAAATAACCTTGATATTTAAGTGATTTCCCACCTATCTTTGTGCTTTGTAAGGTAAATATCTTAGTTCTTCATTATGAAATGGTTAAATTTTATTAAATATAGCTTTAGCTTTTAAGAATTCATAGTATTTGACATTAGGATGGCTTATTTTGGTTGAATATTGACAATTTTTTATGAATCTTGAGTTTACTTAAGTCATATGTTGCAAAGAATGGTCATCTTTGCATAATTAAACACATCTTTGAGCTTGCTTAGTCAAAGATTAGTGTCCTTTGTACTTTTATGCATAAATATTTATAAAGTAGGCTTAGTGTGTAGGTTGATTGTTGTTCTTTGTGAAATCTAACTTGACACACCATATTTCAAATAGGATCCTAAATCTTTAAGTTGGAATTGCCAAGGATTAGGACCAAATCACATTCAGAGACTAGAAAACCCTTACTCGAGCTAGAAACCCATAGAAGAACTAGGAAAGATATAGGAAGGTGTATAGGTTCCAAGTCTCTACCACATTCACCCTTACAAGGAATTCCTACATTCAATCTTCATCTAGATATGGCATGGCTTGGAAGTTCCCCCATCAATGTACTAGGTGTAGTTCATGACTTACCACACAATCCTAAAAAGTACTTGCCAATATTTAGTCCAATTGGTGTTGCAACTATATAAGAACATGTTAAATATTTCAAGGCTACTTTAAGTTTTTTAAATGTTATCCATGAAGATGTAGCATGTAGGTTGTTTCCATTTACATTAAGTGATGTTGCATATGAGTGGTTCTTCAATTTTCTTGATGATTGCATCACCTCATGGAATCAATTTGACACTATCTTTATTGATCAATTTGGAAATATTATAAGCCCATGCATCATTTATCACCAATTCACAACCATAAAGAGGGATGCAAGTGAACCTATTAGATCCTTTAATGCCAAGTTCCAAAATATGTTTAGTCAAACCATGGATCCATACAAACCTAATGAGGCTTTATCTCTATAAGTTTACAAAGATGCAGTGGACCTTATGACTTTTGTGTTTTTAAAAAGGGCCCTCCCAGCTATCAACACATTGGCCCAAGCTTATTTTGAATTGGTGGTTATTAGTGACCAAATGCATCCCAATGGGTAGATGGAATATTCTATCCCAAACATTAACCCCCATATTCTTGTATTGAACCTTTTCCCAAATAATAACCAAAATGCTCCATCCTTGAACCAACTCCCTCCTCTGAATGTATTACCTACTAGCCATGTTGCTCCTAATAAGAACCTAGGTTTCTTGAGTCATCAAGCTACTAATGGATCTCACACCAATGACCAAAAGGATTTAGTGCCAGTCAATGGTATTAATAATATCCAAGTCCAAAGCTCTAAAATCCCCAAGAATGAGAATGAATCTATATTAAAGATGGTCTAGAAGCTGAGCATAGATCTCTTACAACTACAAAAACAAGTTGGCAATGTTAATGATAACTTGGAAGGAACTTTAGCTTCCAAAAGTTCAACAGGACTAGAAATAGATTTTAGAACAATAGCTTCTACAACAACAACAAATCTAGTGAGCCTTCTTCTAGCAAGAAGACCATGGATATTAATTTCACTGATATTGCCTTGCCATACTATTGTAAGGTACATGCCACATCTAAACATGGTGAGATTGATTGAATTGAGTTTTAAAAAGACTTTGAAGCTTTTCAATAATAACTTGACACATTTGAAGTAGTCCCAAACAAAGATACTACTACAAGTCCTTCTGGGTCTAAGCCATCTAACCAAATGCACATGGTAGAGACATTCCAATTCTCTTTCCAAGAGGATAATGAGCCCAAAAATATTATTGAAGAGATTCAAGCATTCCAACAATTCTTGAAAACCTAACCTCTAAGAAATAGAGAAAAAAAATAACCATTGACTACTTCAACTCCCCCTAACAATTATGGGACTCCTCTAGACGCTATATCAAGGAATGATCCTGAACCACCTAAGGGTAATTATTTCAAACCTACTATTGAACCTTCAAGCAAGATTTGTTACAACATTGTGGAGGATATGAAGAAGATCAAAGGGAACATCACTCTACATGAGTGAACCTAGATTATAGAACAAAGAGACTTACTCTTAAAATCAATGTCCAAGAAACTTGTGAAGCCTTCAAAAAGTGATAGTGCAAATGTAACTATGAAAATAACTAAATTATAGTTTCTACCCTTATTAATCACATTCAAGATATTTAGAAAGAATATCCATAATTACCTTTTAGATTCTAGATCCTCAACTAACATCATGCTTGTAGGGATATGTGAACAACTTGGGCTGACCCCAATCAAGTCTAATAGAGTGGTCACACAATTTGATAAGTCAAAGTCATTGGGAAATTATTGAATGTACATATGTAATTGGCTAGTGAACTAAGAGTTCAACAATTCATGTACATACAAGTGGTGGATATCCCTTGTGCTTATGGATTTATTCTTAGTAGAGAATAAACTAAGTCCTTAAATTGATACATGCCTAATGACTACTCACACTTATGGTTACCATGGAAGGGTGTTCCAAATCAAATAAGGGTGGAAAGAGAGCCAATGATGATACACATGATAACATAATATCATGCTTTCAATGAAAAGGTGAACTTCCTATATTTTGATATGGGAATCTTCACTTTGGAAGCTACAAAAGAACATAGTTCCAAGAACCCTACTCCAATGCCTAGCCTATGGAGACTATATATTGATGGTGCCAAATATAAGTCAAGATAAGGGGTTGGTATTGTACTGATAGACCCTATAGAAAAATAATATCATGTATCTTATAGATTACAATTCCCATGCATTAATAACTTGGCTAAATATGAGGCTCTCATCCTAAGGTTGCAACTGTTTATTAAACATAAGGTTAAGGAACTCCTTGTTTATAGAGATTCTAAACTTGTGGTCAATCAAGTGGGAAAAAGTACCAATGCAAGCTATCTTACCTTAAGAGGTACAAGTTCAGGGTTTGGGACTTGATAGAATCTTTTGATGCTTTCAACATCTTGTCTATCCCTAGGGAAGAAAATAAAGTTGTTGATGAGCTTGACTCTATTTTAGCTAATCTCAAGCCCAATCATGATTACCCCAACTTTAGTATTGAGCTAGTACCATGCCCCTCAGTCTCAAACAACATGAATCATTTTCAATTATTCAATTATGATCAACAAATTTTGGATTTCTTGATTAGTTCTAGGGGCTTTGAAGCTCACATCATTGATGAAGCTGAAGAAAGTTCTCTTGAAAGGAAGCTTAATGGTAAAATCATCCAAATGAATGATAATATGATACCTAAATGGATGATCTCATTAGAAAGTTTATTTGATCATGACAAGATCACTAAAGCACCTAAGGTACCCAAAGTAAGTGGAAAAGACTACCATGTAGTAAATCTTGGCCCACATGATCAGTCCCAATAAGTAAACATAGGAAAGGCTTGTACTAAAATGGAAAATATAAATTCTAGGGAGGTACAAAATATAAGGATGTAATTGTCTAGCCCTATGAAGATCTAAAAATATTTAACCCAAGGGTTATTACTCATACTATACCCTGCAAGGAAAATTCCAAACCCTTTAGGTAGAAGAAAATACCTATCAACCTTATCTTGGAACCCATGATCTTTAAGGAGGTAAAAAAACTACTAGATGCAAGGATTATGTTTCCTATTAGGTATTCAACTTGGGTTACTAACTTGGTCCTAGTCAAAAAGAAGAATGGAGAAATCATATTGTGCATAGACTTTAGAAATCTGAATAAAGCATCTGAAAAAGATAATTACCCCTTGCCTTCTCTAGACCAGGTTATCCAAGTTGTTTTACAATCTTCCATGATGTATTTTTTGGATGGATTTTCTATATATAACCAAGTTCTTATTTTAAAAGAAGATAAAATAAAGACAACCTTCACCACTAAATGGGGAACATATGCTTACAAAATAATGCCCTTTGGACTAATTAATGTAGGGGAAACCTTTTAGAGAGCCATGGAACATTCTTTCCAAGGTCTAGTAGGAAAATGCATCATCATTTACATGAATGATATATTAGTGTTTTCCAAGAATAGAGAAGATCATTTCATGTACCTATAACAAGTGGTTGAATGATGCAGTAGGTATGGCATACCCCTCAACCCCAAGAAGAACATCTTTTATGTTATTGAAAGAAAACTATTAGGGAATGTCATCATCAAATAAGGGATCTCCATATATCTTGAGAGAGTGGAACCCATTTCCAAGATTGAGATACCTAATATCCAAAAAGAACTAAAATCATTCTTTAGTAAGATCAACTTTATAAAGAAGTTAATCTCAGGCTTTGCTAGGATTGTCAAACCCTTAAATGATATGTTTAAGAAATATGCTAAAATATCTTGGGATGAAAGATCCAAGAAAGCATTTGCTGATATCAAGAAGGCAATTAATCAAGCCCTAGTCTTTATAAGTCCTGACTTCTCAAAGGTCTTTTACTTATATTCATTTACTTTTGACCACACCATGGCTATAGTATTGAATCAAAATATTGATGGAAATGACCACCCTATAGTGTTCATGAGTACCAATTTCAAAAATTCATAAGGAAATTATTCCATTATTGATAAGCAAGACTATGCATTGGTGAAGGTAGTAAAAAAATTCAAAAATTACATCCTTAGAAATAAGGTGCATACCATCTTAGTAAACCCAGCCACAAAGCTTATGTTGAATCAAAATGAGCTTGGGGAATGAAGGGGAAATTGGATTTTAGTCCTACAAGAGTATGATATAGAAATTAATATTTACAAATTGGTGAAATCTCAAGGCCTAGTCCAAATGATTACCAATAGTCATCCTAAGCTTCATGTCATGCAATTTTATCAGTAGAACTCCCAACCCAATGAATGGTATGACTCTCTAATCCACCTACTTATCAATGGTAGTTGTCCCCCAAGACTCACCAAATAATAGAAGAGAGCCTTAAGTCTCAAATCATCCCATTACCTCATCAAATATGGAGTCCTATATAGGAAGAAATTTGAAGGGATATACTTAAGGTGTTTGTTTAAAGAAGAGGCTTCTTAAATCATGTCTACTTTTCATGAAAAGCTAGGTAGTGGACACCCCTTAGGGAGAACCAAAGCTCACAGGATTCTCAAGTCTAGGTACTATTGGCCCACTATTTTGAAGGATGCTCACAAGCATGTGAGGGAGTGCCACTCATGTCAAATATTTATCACAAAAGAGATAAAGGCAGCCATGCCTTTACAACCAGTGATGGTAGACAAACCTTTTGCATAGTGGGGGTTAGGATTTGTGGGGTTAATTAATCCCAATTCCTTTGAAGGCCACAAGTATGTCCTAACTACTATAAATTATTTCATAAGGTGGATTGAATCTATATCCACTAAACAATTTAAGATAGAGGAGGCGATCAACTTCTTGGAAGAAAATATTTGCACTAGATTTGGAACCCTAGTTTCATTAGTTTTTGATAATGAATCTAAATTTATATCCATAGAAATGATTGAATGGGCTTATGATATATCTTTTAAGTTTTCATCCAATCATTATCCTCAAGAAAATAGAGTCTCTAAATCTACCAATAATAATATTATGAAAACCATCAAGAAGACTACTATGGATAAACCAAAAACATGGCACAAACTCCTTAAGTATGCATTATGGGCTGATAGGATAAGGATCAAGCAAGCACTCAAGGTTTCACCATTATTTTTGGTGTATGGTTAGGAACTTATCTTTCCCATTACCTTCAAGTTACCCACATTCACATTCATTTAATAATACATGGAAGATATCCAAGAACTATCCATTTCTAGGGTGTTAGACATCATTCAAATAGAATATACTAGAGAAAAAGCATTTTCAAAATTTAGTAGACATTAAACAACTATGAAAAGATGGTTTGACAAGAGGTCCAAAATGAAGGTGTTCAGATAAGGAGACCTATTCCTCCCTTGGGACAAGGCATCAAAACCTAAAGGCAAGCATGGTAAGTTTGCACCCTTGTGGATTGGCCCATACCAAATTACAAAAATATTAGGTAACAACACCTTCATGTTAAAAGATATCCAAGGAGTAGAATTCACATTGCCCACTAATGGGAAATATCTCAAATAATAATTTTCTACCACTCCATCAAGAGTCTTCATGGAATAAAATCTGTAAGATTGTTTAGGGTTAGAGTAGGTAGGCTAGTTAGTTTCTTTCCTTACTTTATTTTCCTGTTTGGCTTGTATATATTTCTTTACTTTATGTTGTGTGATTGCTTCCTATTTTAGTTGTGCTATTTTGCCTCAATAAGTATTGTAGATGGCCCTTGCCTAGAATTTTATTAACTTGCTTAAAATTTTAGTCACTTATAAATGTGAGTATGAACCTTACAAAGGTAAACATGAAGTTGTGACAAAGCATCATGTTATAGCCTAAGGCATTGGCAAAGATTGGTATATAGGTTAGTTATCTCACAAGAACTCAAACCTTATTCTGAATCAAAGTTTGGTTTTAAGAAGAATCATACATGTAGGAGGTGAATTTAGTTTGTTAAGGCACATTCATGCTTGCACTTAAAACACATCCTTGTTAGGGACAAAAGTTGTAACTATAGGTGATTACCCCAAGAACCAAACATTTGAATAAATCCTTAAAACCTGGATATATTGGCTCCCAACCTTTGCCAAATCACCTATAAAAAAAGGGAACTTATTGCAAAATCAAAAGATACAAAAATAAAGGTGATTCTGGTAACCTCCATCAGGCTATGGAAGCATGGCTAGTAGTAGAGCAAGGACTTTAGTGGATCCAAAGGCATCTTTGTCAGGGCTATGGATGCCTGACTAGCAGTAGAGCAAAGCCCAAGCCTTCCCTAAACTAAAAGCCACTATTCTTAATGAATACCCAAATATGCTTCAAGTCAATATTATGGCAAAGGTATGAAACCTAGATGTTATCTTCCAAAGTCCCATGGCAAATAGTAAGTGGAATCAAAACACACACTATATGTTTTTGTTTTAACATTCAAGTTCAAATTTTACACATGAGAGGCTTGTTTCAACCAAGAATTGGCTTGGATGATGGTGTAGGACAAATGAGATGAAAGCCTTATGTGAAATTATAAACCAAAGCCATGGGTTTTATAATATTGCTATGTTTCCCCTGTGAGTCACCATTTTTTGGAGCTAACATACCCCTTTTTTTTGGCTTTTGAAAAATAGGGACCCTTGTGAATGTTTTAAAATATCTATACCTTGAATTGGTTTTGAAAAGGTCATTATTTATTAGAATTTTAAGATCATCCACTTTGAAAGGACATGAACCTCAACATATCTCATTGTGATTATGTTTTATGGGCTAACCCTACTAATGGTTGTCTTTAGATGATGAAATGTAGGTTCCATGGAGAAAGGGAGGGTACCCAAAAAGAAAACCTTATGATTTTAATTCATAAAATGGTGAGAGAAGTTTGATAGGAAATCATATTTAAAAAAAAAAAAAAACCTAAGTCTAATTTTATATTAAGGCTTGATCATGTTTTCAACATGAACAAACCTTACTATAAAGTCATACTTAGACCTTTTTATTTTTTCCCCCTTTGTTAACCTCCTAACCTTGCCTAATTGTTAGTCCATAGGCCCCTTTCACTTATAGACAAGTCTTTTTTGTTTAGCCTAGGATTTAATCTTAAATTTCTATGTTTATTAACACAAACAACATCTTAAGATCGAAACCCTAGTCTAAACTGTTATACATATCAGGTCATAAGTTAATGATTTGATTTAATCATAGATCCAATAGCTCTTACTTCCTCAGAGATCTAATCCAATGACATGAGATCAACCAAGAAGAACCATGAATCAAATTTGCTTTCTATGAAAAAACTCTTAAATGATTTAATTTGATAGTCTCACTCTCATCATTTGATGCTCATGAGGACATCTTTGATGTTAGCAAGACTATCAAGTTAAACCTCATCCAAACTTTTACTTAAGTCTAAGGGAGACTACATTAATTTTTTAACCTTAGGATTAGAATAATAAACTTTAGCTCTAAGTTCATCAAGTTTATTCACATAATTAACTTAGGACTAATCATTTGACTTAAGTCTATATGTGATCGATTGGTGACATAAAATTCATGCACTTTAACAGATCTAATGATCCACGTTCACCCTTAGATCTTGATCTAACAATGTGAAGACAAAGGATTCCTTGAAAGTTTAAAGCCAATCATCTTTGACCTCCTAGATCATGATTAATGGCCCTTGCTATATCGTCAATCTGATCTACCATTATAAATTCTTTGATTGATAATCCTTAAGATGCGATCATATGGACTAAGGCAATAATTTCAATTTGAATATTCATTATGTTTGTAAACACAATATGACCTTGAGACTCAAACATAATCCCTCATAGACTGAATATCAAGACTAAATTTGATAGTCTTGATCTCATCATTTAAGGTCTATGATGACATCTTTGACATTAATGAGGCTATCAAATTTAACCTCAACTAAATTTTTAGCCTAGGTAGAAGGGGCATTTTTAAAAGCCCTTTGAAAGAGACCCTAGCATATTAATGTGGAAAAATTATAATAAAAGACCTTCATCTAAGTTTTTTAGTATTTATTAACATAAATAAACCTTAGGAGTATATTTTAGGCCTAAGTTTTATTAAAACCCGAGACTAATTAAGCCATGTTCATCTTGTAGGATCTAATGAATCATGCTTGATCGGAGGTCCTGATCTAATGGAGTGAAGATAAAAGACTTTATTTGAAAACCAACAACTAGTTTTCAAAGGAATTTTCATGGGAAGGGTCACGTATGTGCCATATAAGCACTAAATGACAAATCCAAAGATTTGGCACACACAAAAAGATATAATTTGCACAAATGAGGCTATCCATAAGATCTAAGGCACAATTGAATTTATGAATTCCACCAACTTTGCAATTAAATCTCCAAGAATCCCTAGTAGAACAACATAAATCCATAATTCTTGATTGTTGAGACATAATTACATTAAACAAGCTCAAATTTCATCCTGAGCAAATAAAATCTAGTCATACACCTAAGGCAATTAAAAGGAATCATGGTAGCAGCTAGGCCATAATGGAGAGAAGAGGTAGAATTGTATTTGTTTATGGATAATGAGGGAAGATGTTTTGGGGACATAGAATTAGACACTAGGGCACTCAACAATGGAATGAAGAACTAGTCTGAGATCATCTTTACTATCAAGGAAATGTATCCTCTCACTTCTGATGAACAAAGGATCATAGTAACCAAGAGGAAATTTTATAGCTTGGTTACAATTCAATTTTTTAGTCTTCATTGAGTAGCTACAAAACTAAAGGTATTCCATTGCATATATATCCTTGCACCTTTATTTATCAATTGTAGAATTGATGGTAATTAGATAGTTAGGGAAGGTGTGTCAAAAGGGATATCATAAATTTACCATGTAGCTTTTGAGGGCTACTATAAACTCCCTAGGACTCATATAAAACTCACCACCATCAAGGAGTAGAAAACCAAGCATAATTTGGACACTATTCTAAGACTGTAGTTACACCAAGGAACCCACATATCTAGGAACCATGATGGGAAGATACCTATTATATAATTTAGGAAAGGAATTAGGATCATCATGACCCTATTAAATAGAGCTTTAGGGGTAGCCACCATAGCCTATGTTGACCTCAAATGGGTTTCCTACATATATTTCATGGTGGAGGAGAAGCAAACTCCACCTTTTAGAGAACTAATTAGCATCCACATGGGAAGACAATTATATGGCATAAAAAAGAAGACTAACCAATGATTCGACATGATGTCCTATTTATTGGACTCATTTATGGCCTCTACACATATTCTTGATATCAAGAATTGGTCCTCTCATATCAAGATTACCATATCCCATCATTATTCAAAATTATATATCTTTAAATATAGGGGTCACATGAAATTCATTTGTGATTGAATATATCCTACTTTGGTTAAGATTATCACATAGAACCCCATGCCCAGAGTGCAGCCCCTCATCAAGAAATATGTAGAGCCCATGGGTGACATATGGTATTACCTAGATTGCATTGTCATCAGGATGGAAGGAGTCATGACTCAGCTATATAGATTGGCAATCCATGTCCCCATAAAATTGGTTGAATATTAAATTGATTCCCAACTCCTCCAAGGGATTGATAATTTATGTAGAGAGAAGAGGAAAATAATTTTGCATCCTTTTCCATTTTTGGTTGGAAAAACCATGATCTATGGATGGAAATAGTTGGATGTTATGTCTAGACTTAGAGATGCCTTCTATTTTCAAAAGGATGACCTCAAAGAATCAGACCAAAATAATAAAGTTTTCCCCCATATACAATTTAAGTAGCTGACCAAGGTGGCCTATGAGCACAGGGTTAGCCCATATGACCATCTCTACACCAAAGATAAAAACTTTGAGGAAGTGCTAACTAGGTGCAAGCAACATGGCTTCAAACATGAGCATAGATTTCAAAGAGAGGAGAAGCCAACTAGATAGATCTAGTAGATGAACCTATTACAATATCATCTATTACCTTCCATCTTAAGTGCACCTCCAAGAATACCACAATAGTAAGTGCTCCAAATTTAAGGACCTGGTAAGAGAAAATTGGAATAAAAGCTAGGAGAAGGTCCTTCATCATTAGCTCCACCTCTAATACCACCTTCTCTAATAGGGCACATTGATATGGTTTCCCTAGAACCATATGAAATAGTTGAAAGATTATTCAAAGATCTTGCAGAGACCTATGGGTTAGATTAGGAAGATGAGGGAACTTAGGAAGCCATAGCTAAGTTGGCACAAGTTGAAGAACCCTAGGCAAGTGAGATGGAAAAGGGGAAGGAAATATATTTGGATTTAGTCCCTATCTCATAAAATAAAAGGGAAGTAGAGATGATGGCCCTTGTTCTTAGGTCTTTTAAAAGGCTAAAAGTGTCATGTACCCATCCTACCAATGAGGTTAACTTGTTTAGTGATGAGTTCCCCATACATGGATCTATCATCCTTGATTGGTTCATATATGGATAGCTCCAAAATATTTCATCCTGATCACATTCATTGGTACTTACTAGCACTACAAGTATTGATACCCATGATGATATCAAACCCTAGATTATAGGGCTCATGAAGGAGTAGGAAGAAATGAGGATTGTTGAGGAAACTGAAGAGAGTGGCAAAAGAATGAAGGATAATGGAGCATCAAGTGGTACTAGGATTGAGATCTTAGAGGCACCAAAATTATTTGAACCAATAACCACTATGAAATATAATCCAGACATACCTGGATTGGAAAAAATAACAACAACGAAGGCCATTATGGGCATTAAGGAGTTTACCTTCCAAAAAGTAGAGCCTTTTTATGGGTATAACTCCTATGAAATGGAAAATAATAGGGGAGAAACCCATCTATTAAGATGACATATCAAGTTTGGTTTAGGCCTAATCATAAATTATCTTAGATGGAGTCAAGGGAATGAAACAAAGAATCATCAACCTAGAAAAGAAGAAGTAGGAATTGGAAGCACAGGCTATGTTTTCAATCCCTAAGGACATATTAAAGATTTTGAATAAGTCTCTTCTTGACATATTTGAAGGATTGAATACCATGAAGCTTATACTAAGTGCCTTGACCCATCAAGCTGATATGGCACATGCATTAGTCATTCAATTACAGGACTCTAAAGACCAAACAACTAAATTGATCAATGTGAATACTAAAAATAGGTCCAAGACATTAAAATCATCAAAATGGGACATTCAAAGATCCTCTTAGGAGTCATAGTGGATAAAATACAAGACCTAATCACTTGGAATAATAGTGTTAACAATTTCATGAAAGAGGATAAGGACTTGATAGGCATAATGAAGAAACTATTGGACACCTTGTTGGCAAACCCCTCTCAACCCACTGCCATGGGCCTGATAGATGATGAGGGATTCAAGAAAAGAGTTAATGTCTTCATCTAGAAAATCATAAAGAATGAAGGACAGTCTATCAAGGATAGTTAGAATGTCCTTGACATCATCCTTACCTTAGGAAGGCAAATTTCAAAGGCACAATACATCTGAGAACTCATGGCCAAAAGTGATAAATTATTCAGTACATTGGTGGATCAAGAAGAGGATTGTTTGATGAAACCTATAGTATATTTTCATTTGATTAGAGAAAAACACACTAGAGTAAAGGACATCCTTAAGCAAAGATAACCAAGAGGACCCAATAATGTAATATGAAAAGAATATTCTTTTTTAATGCATATATGCTAATTTGTTGGCATATATTAGTTCTATTTGTTAAATTTGATGTAGGAGGTCATGTGTATTGTAATATTTTTATGAAGGACATATGTCCTCATCTTACATATATATGTTTTGAAAAGTTAACTGGTACATTGCCTATGTTTTCTATAAATAGGTAGGGGTTACCATTTTGTAAAAGGAGGGACTCTAAGAAATTGTATAAAAGAAAGAATTTTAATACAACTAAGGAATTCTAAAAGGATTGTATGAATAGTGTGTTAATATCTATTATTATATCTCAACTACATGTTAATGTCTTATATTTGAATGGTTCTTTGCATTTTGAGCTACATTTTCTATCATAAGGTTGTTAATCTGTGTTATGCTAGATTAGCTAAAGGATCTTAAGTATACTTCATTTCATTTTCTCTGGATTTGGATGTGCTCATGCTATTCATGTTATATTAGTAAATTATTTAAAGTGAATATAGTTCTTACTTGTGATTTCTATATTTCCTTTGATGCTTACCTAGTTTATGATGGAATCTGGGTTCATACTATTTTACATCATAAATTGGTTCATGTATGCTCAAACCAATTAGAACCTTGTCATGATATTTGAGATGGAAGCCTACAATAACATTTTCTTTTTTACCTTACCCTCCTTTTTTCTCTTTTCTTTATCAAATGTCATTTTAGTTTAAGATCATTGTTAATATCCACCTAGGTTAGTTTTTGGATCATAAATATCACAAAGTTTCAAATATACAAGACACTGATGGCTCCCAACCACCAAATTAAACAAATATTGTGGACAACTCTCACACTCTACTTCTATTCCACCACATACATCCCAAATTATCACAAACTTTAACTCATGCCCTAGATCTTAAGGATCCTAAAATGTGAAGTGATCATCAACAATAAGAGCACTTGTGAGGTAGTTAGAAGAATCAACATAAATTTAGAATAAATTTATTGTAATAACCTATTAATCCCATAAAAATTCTCACCTCATGCACATTTTTAGGTATTGGCCATTTCATCATGGATCTTATCTTCACTAGATCAACTAAAATTCCATCTATGGAGATAATGTGTCCCAAATATTACACTTTCCTCTAGAAAAATGCACATTCAGACAACTTACCATACAATTTTTGTTTTTAAAAATGCTACAAAACCAATTATATATGTTGAAGATGTTCTTACTCATTCCTAGAATAAATGAGGATATCATCTAGAAAAACTAACACAAAGTGGTCTAGATAATCTTGAAACACACTATTCATGAGATTCATAAATTTTGTTGGAGCATTTGTTAACCCAAAAGCCAATAATGTATATTCATAGTGCCCATACTAGGTTCTAAACATTGTTTTGGGAATATCCTCATCTCATATTCTTATCTAATGATACCCTGATAGAATATCAATCTTAGAGAAAACTATTTCCCCTATAATATGATCAAATATATCATCAATACAAAGTAATGGATACCTATTTTTATTGTCTCCTTATTCAACATCCTATAATCAATATATAGGCAAAGAGTACCATCCTTATTCTTAATGAATACCACTGGTGCACTCCACAATGATAAACTTGATCAAATCAATACTTTACATAATAATTACTATAGTTGAGATTTCAACTCAATAAATTTTATAGTTGTCATTCCTATAAGGTTTCTTGGACTATAGTTAAAATATAGGTATTATATCAATCAAGAAATCAAACTCATGTTTGGGTGGTAATCTTGGCAATTCCTATGGAAACACATCCTAAAAGTTTTGAAGAAAAGGATAATCCTCAATGGATGGTTCCTTAGATTCCTCCATCTCATTTATCTTAATATTAAATTATTACCATCCTTTTCTTTAAGCCTTCTTGAGTTGAATTGAAAAAAATTACCTAAACTTTAATTCTCTTTTCTCAACTTGAAGCTATGTCTAATATCCAAAATCATCCTAACATTATACCTTTTTGAGATAGAAATCAACCTTATATTTATGCTTAGTAATCTAATTTAAACTTAGGATCACATCATATGACCCTAAAGGTGTAGCATATAGATCCATTATTATAGTGAATTTAGGTAATTTGATCTCATCTTCTACTATACACTCATCAACCTTGACCTTTGATTGATTACCATACTATACTGACCATGCATTTCAAATAATCCCAAATTTTATAGACAACTTACTAATCATTCTATGATAAATAAAAAATTTAGTATCCCTAGTGTCAATAAAAATTAAAATTGGATAATCTAACAAAATACTTGTCAGTTCAATAAGAAGCTTAGAAATTAGCTTGTGATTGTCAACAACTACATGAATCCTCTACTAAAAAGTTCCCTATTACAATGAAAAACCCTTGTTCTTACCATATGATTTACCTTGAATACACTCTCTAGCATAATGATCACCTTCATAGATGAGACATTCTCTAGGTGGTCATCTCTTATATGACTATTAGTTCACCTTAATACCTCCATTAAAACCATTTATAGGTTTCTTTTTTCATGAAATACTATTGAAATTATCATTATAGTTCTTAAATTGGTACTTGGAGTCTCCTCTACTCTTCCAATTATTATTTTTGAAAGTCATTTTAGGACCTCAAAACTTTTTATTGAATTTATCACTAACATGATTAAGAGATTTCAACTTATGCTCATACTTAAATGCCTTTTTAAAGGGTTGATCCATGGTAGATGGCCCATATGCATCCACCTCATAATTGATTTATGGTTTTAATCCCATAATGAAATTTCTTATTCAAAACCTCTCATCTACCTAATACTAATGGACATATTTTAGGAGCTTAGTGAATTGCTCCTAATATTCATTCATAGTAAGGTCTCCTTGATTAAGGTTCTAAAAATATGACAACTTATTATAAAAATATAGTTGATAAAGCCATTGTGACATAAAAAATGTCATTAACTACTCCTAGGTGGTGGTGGTAGAGTCAAAGTTCATCTCGATCTTCTTATTTTCAAACCACATTATTGTTTATCTATCAATGTAATATGCTCCCCATACTGCCTTAGTGACTTCTGAGTAATTTCAAATCTCAAAATACTTATCTATCTATGTTAGACATGTTTAAACTCAATCTCCTATGGTCCCATCAAACTTGGGTAGATTCACCTTTCTCATACCCTATGCTAGATCTACAGCTACTTGACATCTTGCATATTGTGGCACCTCTTCATGCTTGTGTTCTTGAGTATTTTCCTTCTCATAAGGACACTCATTAGGTTCTTCTTGATTATTCTCCTCAACATTTACATGCACTTCCAATACTAAAGATATGATTTTGTCCCTATTTCCATGTATGGCTATGAGGATCTAATCCAACTTTATTGCTTGCTCAATAACAAATTGATTTGGATCCATTGGAGGGTTAGTGTTTTAAGTACCCTCACCTCTAGGTCTACCCCATACCATTCTACTTCATAGCTAATAGGAGAGTATGCTTGGGTTAGTGGACTCATTAAGTCCTAAAGTTTGAGCCTCAAATCTGATACCATAATTTAACAACCCCATTAGGTTTTACTAGAATAAGTTATTTTTTAAAATCATTTACACTCATTACTTTTATATATTTAATCACACTAAAACCATAACATAGTAATCTTTAACTAAATACATGATTTATAATTTAACCATATACAAGGTCTAGAGATAATATATTTAGCTAATGATCAAACAATCAATTACAATTATGATTATGAAAATGAATACTGCATTTAAATCATAAATTTAGATTTACAAATTTAGCCACTACTGATACAAAATTATAGCCAACTACTGTAATGGTTAAATATAACAAAAGTACAAGTTTTACATAATACATGGCTTAATAATAGTTTACAACCATATAATGTTCAACAGAGCATGTGAGTCTCTAGAAACTCAAAACATTCATAGGTAATCATGAGTATAGTATCTAGTGAATTACTATTGAGGGGAGGGATAACATCATCTGGGTACTTTTCCACACCAACCATGGACCATAGATCCCCCACATAATCTCCCAACTAGGGAATGACCCTCTTTTCACGGATGGGTAGATAATGATGTTACAAGAATAAAGAGTATCAACTAGAACCTATGTGATATAATATAATTATTACATTTATTATATCATAAATAAATCATTTCTAACATGATATCATATGAATATGTAAAATAAATCAAATAATTGAAATGACAATGTTCAACCATAAACACTACTTTTGCCAAATTTTTACTTATAATTATTTGATCTCATGGATCAGTCAATTTCATACACACCATTCAATTAAATTACATGACCTCTACATATTAGTTACACTAATAAATTACTTAAATTCATCTCACCTACTTGTTTAGTGTCATTAATATTAGATTGGTTCATATGTTTAAAATAATATTAAAACCAATTGATTTCATAATGAGCTTTTCCCTACTAGTAACTACATTATGTGTTAATATAAGAAAGTATCAAATACTTGAATTTAATATGTTAAATGCAATATAATAGTTCCAAACAATTAATTTTATTTATAACACAATATTATCTATAAAATTAGATTTTGATACAATCACACCATTCAAGTAAAACTAAGCATCATACTTCAAGTTTACTAAAATATTTACATGCAGATTTTCACTTAATGTTATTCATCCATATAACATTATTTATTAGATTAACCTATAATCACTCTATTTTTTATATACCCAAAGTTCATCAATAAGCTTATTCATATACTAATTAATATTAGTGTGGTTTGTATTAATTCATAAATACTGCATATTTTGAAGTTCATTGAATCCGTTATTTTCACTCTAAGTTTAGTCCTATTAATTCAAGTAATCAAATTCAATCATACATCTTAGATATATAACATATTTACTCATCCATAGATAATGTATATGTGTATACAAATATACTCAATTTAGACTAATATTTAGTCTATAATTCCTGAGTATCATGTATACATTATATGCATATACAAGACATAATTTTATTAAATTATTTCCAATATCCAACAAAAAGTTAACTATAGTGTTATGATTGTATTATATTTCCTTATAACTGATAAACTATAACTTAATATTTCAAATGGTACATAGTCATTAATTGACCCAGTCACATATATATATAGACAAATTTCAATATATGAATGGATATATTAATTTATATCTCAATAGGTTACCATAAATCATATTGTGGTCTCTTTATATGAGTTTATATATATATATATATATATATATATATATATATATATATATATATATATAAATAATAATTTTACAAAATAGTAATGTATTCACTATGAATTTTACCCTTCCTCATAATCATACAAAATGGGATTTCATATTTTAACTATAGTAAATAAATAGTCAAAATACAATAACCAATTAGAGTTTCCTTATGATTCAAACACAATATAAACATAATTATATATATAAATAAAACAAGTGTATACTTATTCATAGTATATATGTGTGTGCATGTGCATGTGTGCACACATGTCAATACATCATCAACAAACTTATCCATGACCCATAATGTATATGTATATACCCATGTATATTTATACATTCTATGTTATTCCTATTTACAAACCTCATAGTTGAATCAAACTAGTCATAATGTTATTCTGATTAGAATGGAAATCTTCTAATTGAAATGAATTTTAAGAAAACACTAAATAAAATCTAGGGTTTTTTTAATTTCTTATTCCTTTATAATTTTTCATCTTAGTTTAACCTTACATACCTATCCATGCCCAATTTTGGGTTATTTTTTATAAAATATTGACCTGATTTAAACATAAAAATAACCCAATACATTTATATGAAGAAGTAAATGACTCAATACCAATATTTAGAGATTGAGTTTGAATTAAGACAAGTTTTTCATTTAAAAACAAGATTCAAATTAAATTATCCCCAAAATTTACCTAATATTTTCTAATTAGGGTTTCCCACTTCCAAAAATTTCATATAATAACATGTACATAGCTCAAACACATTTTATCTTTACCATTTATCCTTATAAATAACAAAAAAAAAATTACACAACAACAAGAAACTTAATTATTTTGGTAAAGAATTAAGTATGCATAGTTGTTTCAAGATAGGATTTTAGAGTCACATATTTGGCTCTGTGGATGAGATGAGTCCATCCCTAGTGCCAAATATATAACCCCATGTTCTTCTAAAATTTATTAATAATAAAAAATGAAAACCTTAGTCAATAAAGGTTTATCAATTTTTTGTTTTAATTCATACAATATTAACTATGAATTTAATGAAAAAAACCCTACCTATTAAATAAATTCATGGCTATGTAAAATTGGTGTAGCTCTTTCCAAATATTTCTTAAACCCTTTTATTTTCTCTTCCTTTTGTTTTTTGTATGTATCTCTAGGCATATCTCCTCCCATATCTTATTCTTTTACATCCTATTTTAATGCCAATGAAACCCCCAATATATCAGTTAGAACTAAATGTGATAATAATGATCTCAATTAATAAGTCCATGCATAAAAAACAACTATCAAATTATGGGGATAACTAAATATTTAACCATGTAATCCAAAACCCAAGTTCTTGTTTTCCATAGTAACTCGATGACTTCAAGTCAACCCACACAAAACCCTAAATTTATGAACCTTCATCATTATAATAATATTTTAACATTATAACTAATAACATTGACTTGCCATAAAAATCATGCCAAATACACACTAACCCTTACCTTTATTAAATGTTCAAAATTTAACTCATTTAAACTAATAAACATCTAACACACAAAGTAATCAAGTCCCCTTTTTTTCTATAGAAATGTATTTTATAAACAAGACACCACTTACCTTGGAATATTATTTTGATGTTTAAAATAGACATTTAAATAAATATTCACACACACCCCAAAGACAACAGGCTCATAATTTACACCACAAAAAGGACATTCAAGGAGTATAAAGTACATGTTATGGAAACATAATTAAATGAAGTAAGTTAAGTAAGACAACATACAATATTATCAATCTTAAAATTGCAAACACACAACCATGTTAGAGTATGGTACTAACATAAAAAAACCATTTTCAAATATAGAAAACATATTATCAAATAAAATCATACTACAAGCCATTTAAATCAAATAGCAATTCAAAATTATATTTTATGAGTTGTGTTGTGTGTAGGGTTCCTGTTTTCACTCTAACATCCCCCAACTGCCTCCATCTGCTCCACCCTATCTGATGATTCTTTCCCTCCATCATAGTATGAGGGATGGACTCTATCATACATCCACCTTAAAATAAAAAAGGCAGTTAGTCTATAACAAGATAAAATCCATAATATATTTATGTAGTGAACTGTGTAATGATGATCATTATGTACATAACATACAAGTACAACTAACCCAACAAGTTAACAATCATGTAAATAAATAAAATATAACTATACATACATTAGTATATAAAATCCAATTTATCAAAACAATAATTAGCCAATAATTAACCATAAAATGCACAAATGAATAAGTTATCAAGTCTAGAGAAGAATCAGGATGTAACAATGGATATATTTATTGTATATTATTTCCTTGATTTAGTCTACTCAAATCTTTAACAAACATATGATTTAAATGTTCTTTGTCCTAAAAGGTTAAAATAGTTTACATACATATTTAACATCATTATTCAAAGATAGTTAATACACATATTCATGATAAGCATAAAAAATCAATTTTTACACATAATATATATCTATTCATCCAACTACTTAGTTTTGATCACATTATAGAGTTAGTTAGAGACCACAAAGGCCCTCATCTCCTACATTACATACTTAGTTAGCATTGACGATAGGTCAATATGTTCCATAATGGACACAAGAAGTGAGAAACCTTCCTCTACAATTAACACCAAATTTTCCTCAACCATATAGAATTAATCATTATAATATGAGTTCTATTAGTAGTGATCATGACATGTATGGTACACCAAATGGCTCCTTATCAAATATCGAACCACATATATTTGGTACTTTTAATCCAGTATACATGACCCTTATACCCTTGATATTGGCACTTTTAATGATTTTTATTTAAGAAAATTCCAAATATTACAAAAATATTAAAAATAAAATAAAATATGCAATAACATTCAAATAGTAAATAAATTCAAAAATCAAGACCTAAACATGACTTGATTTTTAGATTACACTATTTATAATGATATTTATCACATGTTTATTATATGGAATATTGTTTACATAAACACATGAATTTTATAGTATTTAAGCTATATGTAGTATATACAAGTCACTCATTGACATACATAGGTTGGTCTTCCCTCTACCTAATGGCCATGCTAATATTGGGGGCATCTTGTTCCATATGTTTTGCTATTACATGTTCTATCTTTCTATGACCTTTGTACCATGTTGAGATACTTATATGGCTTACACATTATTTACTAGTTACTCATTTTTTTAAAAATCATACATTATATGCCATTATACTTGGTGTGACATTGATACATATGAATCATGTAGACTAGCTCATTATTCTATATTCCATTGATGTTGTTACTCTTTTACATGATAGGTTAATTTGTGTTTGACTATTGTGTGTGGCCTTTGGTACTTACTTGATGAGATATCTTTGATGTCCCATTTTTTGATATTTTTATGTCCTCCTACATGTGGCCCTTGATATTTCTTGTTACGACATATCTATGTGATTTTCAAGTGGCCTTTGGCCTTATGTGTGAAACTAACACTTTCACTTGTTGATCTTGAAAACATTGAGTGGTGCTACATCTATATCATGATATTTTAATATGTAGTCTTATTTATAGATACTTATATTGTGTGTTTCACTAATATATTTATTTATACATGATACATATATGCCTTAGATTACATATGTTACATACATGCCATGATTAACACATATATTACTATGATAACATATTTGCCTCATGTTCACAAAATTTACAAGAACATGAATTACATGTCTCCATATACAATTTGAAAATTAGAGTTCATGATATTAGTTAATGCACACATACACAACATAGTTTACAATTGAATGGAAAATAGTTATCATGATAGGGGCATGGAGATTTCTATTCTCTTTTGATCATGAATTTTATTCTAAATTGATGGAAATGATAGAGTCAAAAATGTGTTTATGATGGGGGCATGAAATTTTTTATTCCCTTTTGATCATGAATTTTGGTTTTACATGGATTTAACTTGAGAAAAACATTACATTTGAAAATGATAGAAATCTATAATGGTTGATTCATTTATTTGAGTGAAGTTGGTTTAATGGTTCTCTCATTTACCTACGTATTTATTTTCTTTGAGGTAATCTATCTTGATAGTTATCTCATTTATTTATGTAGTTATTTAGGTTAGTACATTGTGTACTTATCTCAACATTAATGAGGGTTGGGGTGTGTTTTATTCCCAACATAAGATCCTACATAGTTACACAAATTTGGGGCACAAGGACCCCAACCATCCATGTGCTTCATAATGGAAGCATAACTCATCCAATGCTTCAACACGAAAGCATCACATCAAATAAGTTTTAAGGGAAACATGATTCACTAGTACATATGTGTACTCTAACCCTTGTTATTTGAAAATTTCAAAAATTTAGTTTTAGATTAAAATAGCCAATTTATGGAATTTGACTACATATGATCATAATTTTTTCTATTGAGTGACCTTCATAATTAGGTTTCATACCAAAGATAAAGTTTGTTGTGCACAATAAATTACTATGCACACTCAAGTAAATTTTACCTTTTTACTCTAAAATTTAATTATTATGATAAAAATTGATCATTTTTAGATAATAAAATAGTCTGCAGTAATTGATAATGAAAATTTTGACACACATTTATCACGCATGACTCGAGCATTTAAATAAGGTCCTAATTTTCCATTATATCACACTTGCATGTTATATTATGAGTCATAATTTCCATTTTAATATTACACACCTAAAAAAATATATATCTATTTCAAACCAACTAAAAATACTACATACACATCTTGAGAATCTCATTTTAGTTTGCATGTATATAAGTTATTACTCCTAAAACTGGTTAGTATCACCAATCAATACTAACTTGATCTAGTTAGTATTGATCCACTCCAAGTAACAATTATTTTTCAAAATCAAATGTATTCTTAAGGTCAACCCATCATCATAGTGAGGTGGTGGTGTGATAAATTATTCAATTAGATCCATATATAAACAAATCAAGGTCTCATTCATAATGAACATAACACTTATATGTTATACCTATGTAAAATTTTACACATTGATTAAATTTTCCTTATTCTTCCTAAATTATAAAATTATTACTATAATAAATCACAAGCCAAGTATGAATCAATTTAAAGTCAAATAAACACAAAAAATTTCAAGAATAAAATTTGAATCATTTACTACATAAATATAGATAAGGATCACAATTTCCTAATCACATTAGGTGGTAGAATTATGTGTGCCTTGATTTCCCTCATAGTATTGAATACATATACAACATTTTATCAACATATGAGGGTGATTGGGGTCATCTCATCCCATCACACTTTCCACATTTTGTAGTTTTTTATCATTCATAAGCATACATATAATTTTAAAGAAAATGAGACTGATTTCTAGAGAAGCATGCATCATCAGTGTTCAAGATTGTAGAAACAAAGAAAACAAATAAAATTTTAGGATATTATATAGTCACTATGACTATCATATCATAATTTATTTGTAAACTTAATAACCTTTTGATCTATTGATTTTCATGGTTGTTAATTGATTAACTATTGTTTGATTAAGCTTTATTTCATATGATGATTATGGGATAGTTATATTTTAATTAATTTACATGATTTATTAGATATGTAGTTAGATGTTATTTTATATTCTAAAAATTATGATCATGTTTTTTAGTTTATACAACAATATTTTATGGATATATTTATGTTTCGAGCTAACTGCCTTCATTTTGTGAGATGGATGTAGGACAGATCCATCCCTCAAAGAGTGATGAAGGGAGGGAATCATCAAATGGTGTAGATGGAGGCATTGGGGGATGACATAGGGAATAGCTAGAAACCCTCACACAAACCATGAAAAACTATCATGCTTTATGGTCATTACTTAAACTAGATAGTTTTAGTATGTCTTGATTTATGATATATAAATGTCTTCTATGATATTATTTATTGTTTGATGATCATGTTGATTTCACTAATCTATTTTTTTTACATATAATATCTTGTATGATGTTATTTCTTGGTTGAATGAGTGAATTTGTACATATTTTACTTGGTTTACCCCTATCTTAGATATAATTGAGTGTTTTATAAATAATTTTTTTTAGTATTAAATGAATTCTAATAATTTGCTTAATTGTGTTGTTAATTTATTATTTATGTTTATAAGGTTACTATTATCATTTATAATAGCTGAATAACATGTATTAAGTCATTAATAAATTAAAGTCCTTGTTTACAATGATGGATGGCATTAGTTGGCATGATAATTATGATATTAATGTTATTGACTTATAAAGCCTTGTGCCTAAGTAATAAACATGATTCTATGTAAATTCAATATAGATAGTTTCATTCTTAAATAATTACGTGAAACATATAGTGTTTGATGAATCTTTGACAAAGTCAATAGTTATTTTATTTGACCTATGAAGCTAACCACTAGTTATAAGGTCAAATGCTTTGGTAAATGTTATTATGTTTAATGGGCTTGATATTAATGTTGATGGCCTAGTTTTGTTTTGAATCTAGTAGACATATATTTTAATTATATAATGATTAATGACTTTCATATAAGTTGATGGAATTGAACAAAGTCAGTGTTTCATGCATAGTTTGAAGGGGACCATTGACTTGATAATAGACATTAGAAAAAGTAATCATTGAGTATTAGGGATTTTGGGCATGATGACTATTAATATTGGAGATATGCATGAATGTAGTATTGAATAGCTTTGTGAGTTGGTAGATAAATTTGAGGAACAAATTGCATAAATTAAGCATGCAAACTGATAATATGGAAGGATTCTAGTGTGGGGATGACATTTGATAGAGGTAGAAGACAAAGAAGGATTTAGAGCTAGGAGAAAAAATTAAATTTATATTTGGCATTAATTGGTGTCATTATTAGGTTGGTGTTATAATTATTTTTTTGGATGAATTTTGTAAATGTTTTTCATAAGGGTTTAGTGTTTCATATTAAATGTAATTAAAAATAACATGGGATAGATATTGGGTCATGTGGATGGCTTGGTCATCCATAAAACCCAACATTCAACCCAATAAACCCTATTTGGAATGGCTAGGGACTTATATTCATTGCCATGTAATTTTAAATACCTTAGAAGTCTATGTGTATAAATTGGTTTAGATTTTTTAACCTACAAAAATCCTACAAGGTATATTTATGATTATAATATGAATTTTTATTCACCTAAAAAACTAATACTCCTCAAAAAGTATTTTGGTTGAACCAAGTAGGTGTTTCTAATGGACCTAGGATATAAACCCATGTAGGGTATGATAGTATACTTGGGGGATTTAAAACTCTATGTTGTTATGAATAGCTTTTCAAAATAGTATTTCTTATGTAGGAGATTTAGATAATTTAATAATACATAAGGATATATATTATTCCCATTTAGTGCTAGACTATGTATTTATAAAACCTAAAAAAATGTGAGTAACGAAGTTATAGGGTTTTATTCCATTATGACTGTATGGTTTAATATATACATAAATAGGATAATTTATATATGTATGCTCTAGATTTATATGAAATGAATATTTATACATACATACAAAGTGTATGAAATAAATTTAAATATGCAAATAAAGTAATCTAATCCTAATCTAATCTAAAATTCAACTATGCTAGAATAACAAATAAATAAAACAACAATCAAAACTTCACACTTTGAATACGATATTTCTCCTTTGTGATGTATATCCAATTTTCTCTTTCAATTATTTGGTGATCACTCCTCTAATGCAAAGCAAGAATGGGAAATGTTTTGATGCAAAATGAAGACTTTGATTCTCTTTGATTTGCTTTATGTGCAAGAGTTCTATACTTTGTGATTTCAAAAGATATGATTGTGATGCTTGAAAATGAAGATTTTAAAGATTATTTATAGATGTTAGAGAGTTTTAATTATTATGTCATGGTGTTTTCATGGAGGTGTCATATTTAATGGTTTAAGTGCCTTGTTAGTCTATGTGACAATAACAAAGTGTGTAATGTGCTTGTTCTAGTATGCCTAATGCTGGCTTGGTTGATCTTCAATGTTGACATGGATAGAGATGTTTAGATATGAGTATGGAGTATTGAGCATGTGAAATGTGTCATATAATATTTTTTCCATGATTTTATTTCTTGTGTTCATGAGTATATTTCATCTAGTTGATCATAGTTTTCTTCTAGACACTTTGGGTCTAGTGGTAGAAAATTTGAGTAGGTAGTTTGATGACATCATCTTTACCACATGGGAATGAGTTAAGGGAATTGGTCATATGGTTGTGATCAAATTAAGCCCTAGTTTTTATGTATCAAATATAAAGTCATGCATAAAATCATGGTCAAAGATATGAGGATGCAAAATTGGCTTCTCAGTTAGAATTCATTGTTTTCCCATACTTAGCCAAATTTACAATGTGGCCAAAAAGAGCTGAGTAAGTAGTTTGACAATGAAATATATCACATGTGTGGATTTTTTGGAGAAGGTGATCATATGGGTTTGTTTATTTTTTTACTTAGTTTATTTTCACTTAATTTTAGATCATGAAATGTAGCGTGTCAAAAGATATGCATATACAAATTTGGGCTCCCAGGTAGTTTGACTATGTTTTTCCATACTTAGCCAATTTTGCAATGTGGAAAGAAGAGCTAAGTGAGAATTTTGATGTAGTTATATCTATCAAAATTTAAGGTTTAAAGATAAAATTATCATATGGGTTTGTTTAGTTTTTATTATAGATGATTTGTGATAAATTTGAGATCATGCGTTGAAGTGCATCAAAAGTTATGCTTGTTTAAAGTTGGACTCCTAAGGAGGTTTTAACATAGTTGGGTCTATAAAAAATGATTTTTAGAAGGAATTATAATGATGTTATATCTTTCACATGTGAGAGTAATAGGAATAGTGTGTCACATAGTTGTATTCTCCTATTAAAGGAGATCATCTGGTCTAAATTTGAGATCATGAAAGTAAACATAAAAGAATTTATTATGGTATAAAAATGGATACTTAGGAATATTAAAAGGGTTCCCATACTTGGTCATTTTTGAAAGAGTTAAATCTCAAGTAAGATCGATGGATTACATTACTACAAGGAGTTAAGAAGCATAAAGATGAGGATAGGTGCATGATGTATAATGATTGAGAAAAGGTACATGATAAAGATCCAATGGAGAGTTGGAGTTCATATATATTGATTAAATGGTGAGTGTTGATCCTTAAAGACCTAGCTAATCCATAGATATTAATGGAGTGCATGGAGTCAACATTATGATATTACATGAGATGAGATCAATGTGACTGAGGTTTAAACATTTAAGAATTATCATCTATGTGTTAAAGATCATAAGATATAGATGGTATGTATTCAATATAAGATGAAAGGACATGAGATTCAAGAATTATGTTTAAAGGTTAATTGTGACAGTTTGTATTTGAATATTTAAATTTGCAAATGAAAAAATAGTGTCTAGTTTTTGGGCTATAACTTGTGATCCAACATAAATTTTCTCATGTATTAAAAAGAAAATTGGTAGATAACTCTAAGGTTCATATGACAATATTGATTTGAAGATTTGGAAGTGTGTATAGACAAAGATATGGTACTCCAAAGTTGAGTATGTTTTTGTATATGTTTTGCAAGTGATCCAAGAAGGATATTTGAGCTTGTGTTGATGTTTTTTTGATGTATCATGATGAATTGGCTTTTGGGGAGTGTTATATACTCCACGAGGATGATCTATTTAGAATTTGGAGTTGTGATCAATCTATCTTGAGTATGAACAATGCTTAAGAAGTTGATTTAATGTTTAATAATGGTGTTCCTATGTGTAAGGTCTATATTTGATTTGTTTAAGCATATGTAGATGTGAGTTAAGATGACTATGATCATTTGAGGATCTCAAAAGGGACATAAGTAGACCCACACATTTGAAAGTGTTCTTGTTTTGTTTGATGGTGTGCTAAATGGGTGAATAGGTCTCCATGAGACTTATAAGAGCTACAAGGGCCTTATTAAAAGGTGTATCTATTTAAGGGTGACCCATATATGCTATGGTTGACCTATGAAGATTTATATGAGCTGTGTGTTCATGTGAGATATTCCTTAAGGGCTAAGGGATGCCTAATAACTAACTATGGTAGTGATTATCAAGATTGCTCTATAAATTTTGAAATCAAATATGGTGAGTTCTATACTTTGTATGAGATATAAAGGAGCGATTAGAGAGAGGCTTGTGTGTGTGTTTTATGGAATGAAGGAGGGGTAAAGTGACGTAAGGATGAGTTGAAGAGTAGAAGAAATTGAGGACTATTTTTATGACCTATTGGTCATAATTCTATTGGTAAAATAGTACACTTGTTGTTTGAGTGTGAGTGAAGGTGAAGTGTGATAAGTATATGTCTATCATCAGGTATTGTTAACATCAAGTTTAGAGGTGGATGTGTTCATAGGTGTTGTTGTGATAGCTCAAAATATAAGGTAGTTTTATCTTCCTTTCAAGTTATAACTTAATAAAAAGTTCTGGTTGTTGTTGCATCTCAACTAGATAGGTGTGGCAGCACCTTTTGGGATTATAGTTCCTTGATCATTTATAGGTGGTCTAAATTGGATCTTGTTATTATAGGATAATAGTCCAATTATAGGTTCTAGTGGGTTTTTTCCTAAAAGAGGGTTTCTCACATATGGCATGTGTTATGTGATTGATCTTACATTGTCTCTCTTGTTCATTGATGTGAATGTTGTGTATGATTCATGAATGATTGTGGTAACTAATTAAGTTTTTAAAAATATCAAAATTTAAAATTGGACTATTTGGGATCATTGATTCACCCCACTTCTCAGTGATTTTACCTTTCATAATTGGTATCATATTAGGTCCTTTGGTTAAGTATTAATAGCTTGAAGGTTATCCAAGGTACAATATGGGTAGTCATCAAGGAGGTTTCTCTACTAAGCAAGGATCGATGTTCAGTGGATCAAATTATGATTTTTGGAGTGTGAAGATGAGGACATATATTATGTCCTTAGGGTTTGATATATGGAAATATATTCTGTATGGTTATAATGCTCTTATTACTCCTCCACCTAGTACTATAGACAATAAGTTGTTTGAGACTAATTACAAGGTGATGAATGCTATCACTTGTGGTCTTTCAGAGACTTAATACACCAAGGTAATCCATTGTACTTATGCCAAAGAGATAAGGGATAAAATGAATATCATTTTTGAAGGAGATTCAAAGGTCAATCTTGATAAGTTGTAAACTCATAGAAGGTAATTTGAATGTCTCAAGATGAAGGAAGAAGATTTTGTGGCATCCTTTCTTTACAGAGTTGATGAGATTGTGAACATCATCAAAGGTCTTAGAGAGAATTTTGAGGAGGCTATTATAGTCCAAAAGCTATTAAGGTCCCTATCTCTTAAGTTTGATCCAAAAGTATCTACTATAGAAGAGAGTCATGATCTTACTTAGTTGAAGATAGATCAATTGCATGACACCTTTATTGCATATGACTTGAGAATAAATGATGATACACCACCAAAGAAGGAAGCTGAATTCAAGATAGAGATGAAGCCTAAAAAGAATATCTAAGAAGGAAATCCAAATAAGATGGCATTTTTGATATTGTTGAGGATGAACTAATTGCTTTGATTACTAGGAAATTGAACATAGGCTCAGGGAAGTATAAGGGTAAACTACCCTTCAAAGGTTTCAACTATGGAGAGATAGGACATTTTTATCAGAATTACCCTCATAAGCATGAGAAAAAAGATGATGAAGAGCATGGTGAAGGCCAAGATGACGATAATAATTCATACAAGAATAAGTTTAGAAAGTATAACAACAAAATGAGGTCCTTCAAGAACAAGAATATTCTTTACACCAAATAAGATTGTAGGTCATCAGATGAGAGTAAAGATAATGACTCAGAATATGATCATGAATATGATGGTCCTACTGAAGATGAATCTCTATTCATGGCTGAGGAAGGAAGTTTCTCACTTCATAAGGTGATTACTTGGAGTGATTTAGATAATGATGAAGATGAGGTCAACTATGAGACTATTTTGATGAATACACTTAAAGAACTAAAGGTTGAGAATAAGATCAATAAGAAGATGAAATCTAAGCTTAAGGACTATGAAGAGAAATTTAGTGTGTATGAAGAAATATTGAATGAAGATTCCAAGGATCATAAAGATATGGTCAAGCATCTTAGTTTTTAATTGGAAATTTTGTCTACAAGCCTAAAAATAAAATAAGATGAATGTTCAAGGTATGAGTCTTTGAAATATGAGCTAGAAAATATAGCTAGTAAGGTGAACACATTTGTGAGATTTGAAAGGAGATCATGTGATATAGATAATATTATTAGTGGCTAACATCATTATAGTGATATAAATAGTCTTAGATATGAAGAAGAACAAAATAATGTTACTCAAGACAAGATGAAGTCTAATGTAAACCAAGATAATCATAATTTGAAGACAAATCATCAGATAAGGACTGAAGGTGATGGAAAAATGAAGAAAAATCATATCAGATAGCTGAATTCCATGAGGTATTCAATGTTCTATGGTTACTTTTATAAATGTAATCAATATGTTCATAGGGATAGAGAATGCAAAAAACCTATTAGAAATGAGTTTGCATGGGACTATGACGGGGGTCATTAGTCAAAAGGAGTGAAGAAAGTTAAGTGATTTAATTACATTGATGTGGGACACTTTGCAAACCATTTTACACAAGATTAGATAAGGTGAGTCCTCTTTAAAAATGGGAGTTTTTTTTGTTTTTCATGATAAAGGATATGTGGTAGGTTTTTGTCCAAACATAGTAAGACAAATTGGGTTTCCATCAAGGATTATGGTGTGCTACAATTGTGAACATAGAGGTCACATTGCTAGGTTTTGTAAGAAAAGTTATATAACTCAGAATAGGTTTAATCAGGCTCCAATAGTGCAAGAAATAAAACATGTTAACACATGGAAGCCAAAGGTGACAAGTGTGAGTCATAATAAGATTGTAGGTCCAAGTAATTTTTTTGATATGGTGGAGAATGATTCAAAAGTGTAAGAGTACCAAGAGGTCTCATTATCTACTCATGTTGAGAATGAAGAGTTCAAGCTCAAGGAGAAGACCAAAATATTAGTTGAGTCTAGTTCTGAGGTAAGTATGGTTCCAAGTGAACATCCTGTTGTTGTTGAGAAAGATTCATACAAAGAATATTAATTATTTATATCTAGTGATGAGGTTCCAAGATGTAAGGAATATTCTTTAGATTAAAATGTATGCCATGAATATATGTTTTATCCATGTATTTTCAATCCAATCATAGGAAAAAAGGAGAATGATGTAGTGGTTAAGGAATTTATTTCTCTTAAGCCTAAGAAGAAGAAGAAGAACTATAAATATCAATTGAGCAAGGAGGAAAATGAATATGAGGAGTTTTTTTTATTTTAGAACATTGAGGTATAGAGGGTGTCTCTATCTATGCTTCTTAACAGACTCCTTTCAAGTGGAGAAGTAATTTTTTGTGCTTAAGATGTTAATGCCAATCAGATAAGGTCTTTAATTAAGGGGGAACAACAAGTCTATGAGCCTATTTTAGAGGTTTGTGAAGGAGTTGAAGTATAAAGTTAGAATGGGTGGTTCCAGGTGATTTAATGAGATTAATGAAAACTTCAAGAATTTTTTGGTGCTCAAAAAGGTTTGTGAATTTCTTTATGATGTGCTCCAAGTGTTTTTAATGTCTAAAGGTATGCATATGCCAATTGAAGATTTTTGAGTGCTCTCAGTCTTCTTAGTTTCTAGCTTAAGGGTATGTAGGCCTAAAATGGGTTATAGGAATGTATGGGTTACCAAATTTATGGAAGCTCAAATATTTTTCAAAAAGTGTGTGATGGGATTCTCTAGGTCTGCAAGTAGTTTCAGAGGTGTGCATTGACTAGAAGGAAGTTTGTTGACCCTACTTATTTTGAGATTCTAGGGTTTTTGGGCTATATTAGAAAAGTGGTTTGTATTGTGAATTAATATTTGAGGATTCATAATATGTTTAATGGTCCAAATGGGTAGTCAAATCAAGCTTCATATAGATTTCAAGGTTTGTGGTTCTCTAGTTATTCAAGTTTTTGTCAAAATAGAGGGCTAATAAGTTAGTAGGTTTGTGAAGGAAGTAGTTTCAGAGGATGATCTTGATGATGAAAATTTATGTTCTTGAAGGGGAATATGAGAGTGCTCTATATATGTATTTTTAGGTAATGAATATGTGTCTACTAAAACTTATGGGCTCTGTGAGTTCTAGGGCGGGCTACAAGAAGGTTAGATAGGCCTAACTTAAAGAAGAGTGATTTTTGATTAGTTTCTCCAAAAGATCAAGGAATTTGTCTTTCAATAAGAGTTTCTCAAGTTGATTAAAATCATGTTCTTATTCGCTGAGTGGCATTAATTTTTTTCTATGGTTCTTATGGCAGCTTGAGAGAAAAGGCTAGTTTGCATGTGTGATGGTTCTTCATGATGTGTGGAGATCTTAAGATGCTAAGAAGGTGAAATTGCTCAAATTTATTGGGAAGAGTCCCTCTCATATGTTTCTTGATGTGTTACATCATATTTATATGGTTTAGTGCTTTCCTTATTCATTGGTTGTAGTGCTTAATTGAAAAGAGTGTTGGCATGGAGTAAGAGGATGTTGTCAAGGCAAGCTGAGGTAGGCTCAAGGTAAGGGGGAGTTTATATAATATTTATAAGATGGTCATTTCCTATTTTATAGTCATTTTAGGTCCTTAGGATCAGTTTGTTCCCACTTTTTCATTGTGTCAAAGGGGGAAAATTTTCCTATTATGGGAGTGCTTAAAGAGAGAGAAGGTGAGTTGTATATTGCTTTATATAATAATTGTTGACATCAATAATAGAGGGGGAGATAATTGGAGAGTTTTCATGATGATTTCATGGTTTTTTCATGGATGTGTTTTATTTAATATATTAAGTTCCTTGATAGTCTATTCGATGATGACAAAGTGTGCAATGTGTTTGTTCTAGTATGCTTGCTGTTAGCTTGGTTGATCTTCAGTGTTGACATGGGTAGAGATGTTCAAAGATGAGTATAGAGTATTAAGCATTTGAAATGGATTGTATAATAATTTTTATATGATTTAAATACTTTTGTGCATGATTATATTTAATTTGGTTGATCATAGTTTTCATCTAGACACTTTAGGTCCAGTGGTAGAAAATTTGAGTAGGCAGTTTGATGATGTCATCTTTACCACATTGGAATGAGTCAAGGAGATTTGGTCATATATTTGTGATCACATAAGTCCCTATTTATTATTCACTAGATCTCAAGTCATTAATTAAAGTGTAGTCAAAGATATGAGGATGCAAAGTTATCTTCTCAATCAGAATTCATTGTTTTCCCATAGTCAAATTGGCAATGTGGCCAAAAAGAGCTGAGTAAGTAGTTTGATGATGGAATATATTTCACATATGGAAATTTCAAGATAAAGTGATCATATGGTTTTGTTAAATTTTTTACCTAGTTTATTTTATCTTAATTTTAGTTCATGAAATATAGTGTGTCAAAATATATGCATATGCAAAGTTGGGCTCCCAAGCAGTTTGACAATGTTTTTCCATACTTAGCCAATTTTGAAATGTGATGAGAAGAGCTAAGTGAACATTTTTATGGTGTTATATATGGCACATGTGAAGTTTCCAAGTTAAATTTATAAAATGGGTTTGTTTAATTTTGAGCATAGATGATTTTCACTAAATTTGAGATCATGCATTGAAGCATGACAAAAGTTATGCTTATTCAAAGTTGTCCTCCCAAACAGGTTTTGACATAGTTGGTTCTATGATAGAAGATTTTGAGAAGGAATTTTAATGGAATTATATCTCATACACATGAGAGATCTAGGAGTAGTGTGTCATATAGTTATATTTTCCTATGAAAGGAGATCATCTGGTCCAAATTTGAGATCATGTCAGTAAGCATAAAAGAAGTTATTGAGGTACAAAAATGGTTACTCAAGTATATTGAAAGGGTCCCCATAGATTTGTTTGAAAGAGTTAAAGCTCAAGAAATATCAATGGTGTGCATTGATCCAAGGAGTCAAGAAGTAGTGAGATGAGCATAGGTGCATGATGTTTAATGATTGATTAAAGTTATAGGATAAGGATATAATGTTGATCAATGTTCGTATAGATTGATCAAATGGTGAGCATTAATTGTTAAAGACCTAGCTGATCCCTAGAGATTGACAAAGCATGTGGAGTTAACATTATGGAATTTCATGAGATGAGGTCAATGTGATTGAGGTTTAAACATTTGAGCATTGGCACCTATACTTTAAAGATTGAAAGAGATCGATGGTGTCTATTCAATTTAAGCTGAGAGGACATGAGATTCAAGCATTATGTTCGAAGGTTAACTGTGACGATTTGTATTTGAATATTTGAATTTTTAAAGGAAAAAATAATGTATAGTTTTTGGGTTATAACTTATGGTCTAGGATGAATTTGATCATGCAATAAAAATAAAATTGGTAGAGGACTCCAAGGTACATCTAGCAATATTGATTTGAAGATTTGAAAGTGTGTACAAACAAATATATGGTGCTCTAAAGTTGACTATGTTATTGTATATTTTATACAAGTGATCTGAGAATGATATTTGAGCTTGTGTTGATGTTTTTCCAATGTATCATGATGAATTATATATTAGGTAGTGTTATAGACTCCATGAGGATGATGTTGTATATTTTGGAGGTGTGATAAATCTATCTTAAGAATGAATAATGCTTAAGAAGTTGACTGTATATTTGGTAATGGTGTTCATATGTGTAAGGTTTGTGGTTCAGTTGTTTAAGCATACACAAAGGTGAGCTAAGATGACTATGATAATTTGAGGATGTTGAAGGGGACATAAGGATTGGAGCTATATATTTTAAAGTGGTCCCATGTTCTTGGTGTATTTGATAGTGTGCTAAATGGGTGAATAGGTCTCCATGAGACCTATAAGATCTACAAGGGCCTTATTAAAATGTGTATCTACTTAAGGGTGACCCATATATGCTATGGCTGACCTATAAATATTATTATGAGTCATGTATTCATGTTAGATATGCCTTAAGGGATAAGGCATGCCTAATTACTGACCAAGGTAATGATTATCAAGATTTCTCTATAAATAGTTAAATCAAAGATGGTGATTTTTAGACTTTGTATGAAAGATGGAGTGATTAGAGAGAGGCTTGTGTGTGTTTTATATAGTGAAAGAGGGGTAGAGTGCCCTAAGGATGAGTTGAAGAGTAGAATATATTGAGAACTATTTATATGACCTATTTATCATAATTCTGTTGGTAGAATAGTGTGCTTGTTATTTGAGTGTGAGTGAAGGTGAAGTGTGATAAGTAGAGGTCCATCATCAAGTGTTGTTGAAATAATTTTAGAGGTAGATGTGTTCATAGGTTTTGTTATGGTATTTCAACATCTATGATCGTTATATCCTCCTTGCAAGGTATAACTTGATAAAAAGTCTGGTTGTTGTATCTCAGCTACATAGGTGTAGCAACACCTTGTGGGATTGTAGTCTCACTAAATAAGGATTGTAGTTCTTTTATCATTTTTATATGGTCTAAACTTTTCCTTATTATTATAGGACAGTAGTCCAATTTTAGGTTCTAGTGGGTTTTCTCCCCCAAGAGGGTTTCCCACGTATGTCATGTGTTATGTAATTGATCTTGAATTGTCTCTCTTACTCATTGATGTGAATATTGTGTATTCTTCTGAATGCTTATGGTAACTAATTAAGTTTTTGCAAAGATCTTAATTTAAAGTTGGATTATTTGGGCTCATTGATTCACCCCCCCTCTCAGTGATTTTACTTTTAATAATAGATACTTGGAAAAGGATCTAATGGTGGAGGATCATTTGAATTTTTTCAATGCTTTAAATGATCAATGGTGGATAATGAGTCCTCACCCATGAGGATGTATACCTCTTCAACCTAGTTGAGAAAAGGGTGGGGTTGGTTAGTTGAGTTAGCAAGACTTAGTCAATTTCCTTAACTCAGGGGATGAATCATAAGCGGTGGAGAACCTTATGGATTTGGTTGGGATGAGGGATAAAAATGTGGGAGAGGTTTGAATAGGTGGAAAATATAGATTTTATTATTTTAAATAAGGATTTAAGGGAGCATAATTAAATTATATAATATGTTGAATTATTCAATTATTTGATTTTTAGGAGGAAATGTGATTTATGAATTTAATCAGAATTATTAATAGATTTAGGTGCATTTCGACATTAATGAAATTTAGGTCTCTACATTTTCCCCTCTTTTAAATAGTGTTGTGAAGAAATACTATTTTGAATAATAGTAGAATAAGTAGAGTGTGTATGATGGAAAAAGAAAATTTGCCCCAAATGAATGAAAATGAGTGTGATGATGCCCCCTTGAGGGTTTGTGTGAGAAATAAACAAAATATCTAAATTAATGAAAATAATAAATGGTTAAAATAATGTGGACAAACTATAAATCAAGTCACATTTGAATCGATGTCAAATTTGTCAGATGTTGGTGGCATAAAAAGGTTACTCCTAGATAATTAAAACTAGAGTAAAGATTTGAAAAATAATAATTTCATCATTCAAAGATTGCATCCCTATTATTATTAATAATGATGCAAGGGTCAATTGAGAAGGTGTGGGAATGATTTATCCCAATAATAATAAACTATGGATCTATAAATGGAAAAATGTATTGAGATTTTAAATGATTGTATTGATTTCATGCTGAGAAATTATTACAAGATTTTGAAAACAAATTTAGAATAAATTGATTTAATGCTTTTGTAAATTTGAATAAATGGATGAAGAATGATTTGAATGAGGGATGGAAATGAGAAAATTATCATTAATAATATATATTTTTGTCTCAATACTAATGTTTGCAAAATTGTAGAGGGTATGTGTAAAACTATTTACCCTTAGTTGTTAAATGCTATATAAGATATTGGAAAAATTACATTTCCCACATTATAGATTACACACTTGGATTATGCTCAGACTCATGGGTCTCACAAGTAGATATGGGGATGATATATCCCAATGATGGTAAGCCACATGATATAAAATGAAAATTATAAATTGTCTAACTTATGATAAAGATTTACAAAATTGATATTTGCAAGCATTGATAAGGAGATAAAGTAATTTGATTAAATGATAGTATAAAGTGTGAATAAAATGGCTTGGATTGATGATGGTGTTGAAACTGACCCTAGAGACCCCATGTCTCTAAGAATTTCCTACATAATCCACCATGGACAAAGTCTGAGTGGGGATATTAGGCCAGATGTAGTTCTCCCAATATGGGAAGAGAAGTGATGATGTAATGTAATATTGACCCATGGATTCTCATAACATATTTAAGTTAATGATTTCACATTGTGATTAGATGATGGAGAAAGGTGTATATTGTGATTTTATTGGTGCCAATCGACAAGTGTAGGAAATTGAATGAAAATATTAGGAAATGATTATGGATGATTGATATGAGAACATTAAAAAAGAAATGAAATGACCAGAGGGATTAATGATGGTGGATAAAATGATTTAAAAACATAGATGAGAAAAAGGTTAATGGAAGAGAGGAATTACACATAGATGCTACATCTGAGAACTTGAGATGGTTTGATAGCTACCTTGTGTTTATTTAGTTTGTTGTATTAGATTTATAATAATAATTCTAACCGAGTAAGAGTTGATCAATCTAATTTTTGATATTGCACATGAAAATATGCACCAATGGTATACATAAAACATAATGATGGTCATGCAATATGTGTAAGGACTAATAGATTCACAAGGATAAAACTTAGTGCATCATGGTATGGAAGATCATAATAACACCATTAGTAATGCACATAGTGATATAGAAAAAAGAAACAAAATTAAAGATAAGATAGAAAGAGATGTTTACAAGAAAATGATGTATGTAAAACAAACATGGAAGTAAACGAAAACTGTAAAATCAAGTAAACACCCATGATGTAAAATATAGTAAATGACTATACAAACAAATAATCAAATGATAAAAAATAAGTAAACAAATGACTTTTTTGGAGGACCTTGGCTAGAGTATAACCCTTTAGCATATGTGATTTTTGATAATGTTGAATTGTCTGATGATCAATCCATATAAGGTATGACTAGGGTAGATAACTAAAGACAAGGGATTTTTTGATTGTTGCTTGGATATTTTGTTGGATTTTCTAATGTTTTGGATTTTTTTTTGGAGCTTGTAATATATATATATATATATATAAATTTGAATTTATAGGTGTATATAAGAAATACCATTAAAGGGAAAACCATATTCTAGCACCAAAGAGTGAGTGGTAGGGGTTGGAAGGAATACATTATATATGGAGTATGGATAAATAGGAATGGATTGGAATTAAGATGATAATTCTAGGGAACACATGACATAAGAACCAAGTGTCTAGTTTATAAAAATAACATTGCAAGGATATACCAAGATGTTTCTAAGAACATGCCTCAAGATTTTTCCACTTCCTTATCATGGTCAAAATGGGAATATGGATGGTTTTATGATGGCAAGGATTGGATGGGTTTTGATGTATTTAGGGTTAAATAGATAAGGATGGGTTTGGATAGATAATGGTAGTTAAGAATGGTGTATAATGGTGGATGGATTGGATATGCATAAGATGGGTAACTATACTTTAGGATAACTTAGAATAAGTAAGTATGGTGTAGGGTAAGCATATGATGGTAAAGGATGGGATTAAAAAAAATTGTAGGATGGGTAAGGATGGAGGGATGATTTAGAATGCATAAGATTGGAATGGAATGAGCTTGCCCTCAAGTGTACAATAGTTGTATACAACTGATTATTTTATGCATGACACCAAAAAATCTATTTTCATCATAGTACTTTCCCAATGCACCATTGAAATGGTTTTCACATTTGGACAATCTTTTTTCTCTTTCTCTTTCTAATTATTATTTTTTAGCATCTCAATTATAAAAGAGTTTAAGATGTATGATACTTACCTCTATTGATATTTCATGTACGTGCTCTAGATATGTCTTCAGTAACCTCATTGATTTCTAAGTTGGCCTCTTCCAAATTTACTAGGATATAGTCATAGTCCCTATGATATAGGGTGTTGCTAGATAGGGTGATGTGGAAAGTATGTTGGATGAAGGATGTGTGTTGAGTGCATGAAAGATTTGGATTGATGGAATTATATTGGGGATGAGTATATGGGTCATGATGTAAAAGGTTAATAAGACCAATAATCTTATGTTAAACAAGATTGAGAGTAACTACAAGATGAATGATTTGAGAATTTAATGCTTTTTCAATGATATCTTAAATTTTTGATGGGCATTCATTTTGAAACTATGCTAATATAGAGGATATATTAATTTTTTCATCCATTAGTGCCTTAGAAAGGTTTTCACCAAGGAATTCTTCTTCATTTTTTTTATTGGGATTTAGACTAGGATTGTCTAATAGTGCCTCACTGAGGTTTTCATTAAGGAACTCATATTTTTGATTTTCTATATTTTGATTTGGATTTTGACTACAATTTCTATTTTGATCATCTGATAGTGCCTCAAATAAGTTTTCACTATGGGGTGTGGATTTTAGATTTGGATTACATAATTCATTTTTATTAAGGTATACATGTTCCTCAAAATATATAGATGTTTCTTAATGCTCTTCTAGTAGGAGACTAGATAGGAAGTCTATAATTATTTTATTATCATGGAAGGAAGTTAAATATAAGTAAAATCATTGGTCCCAAGTATAAAGTGTAGGATATTGGCTTGCAAGATGAAAGTTAGGATTGGTGAGGTTGATGAAAGGAGTGATGGAAACATAGTCCTCATAGAGACTATAAACGGATCTCATTTTCATTATGGATGAAGTTCCTTATAAACCATAAAAGTATCATTAAAATATTTACATTTACTTTCAAATGGTTTGTAGCTTATGATATGGGGTGTAGTGTTTACTTATAAATTTATGGGTTTGATAATTCCTTATTCATGGATTGTTTTATCTATAATTACCTCTATCACTTGGGTTACATGTTGTGGGATTATGGGATATACAATAGGTTATAAGGATTTGGGTGTTTGGATAATGGGTGATAGGCTATGTTGGTTGAAAGAGGTTTTGTCTAGGATAGGATCTTGGTCATAAATGGGATATTTGTCAAAGATGGGATATTTATCAAAGATAGGATCTTGATAAAAGATAGGTTTTTGGTCATAGATTGGATCTTCAATAAAGATGGGATCTTTATCAAAAATGGATGGTAAACCATGGTTGTCAAAGGTAAGTTGATCGACTATGGATTATCTAAACATAGATGTGTTAAAAATGGGATATCAACAAATATATGGAAGGTTATGACCTTGAATTGGAAGTGGTGTGGCTTGATTAGTCTTAGGAAAGACATCTTGGCATATCCCCAATCTATTATTTTTAGACATGGATACACTTGGCTCTACTTTGATGTACACTTTGTTAATCAAATCTTGGATATAATGATTTAGTCTCATATAATGATTTATGGAATGACTTTCAATTTTGTGATAATCATAATATTCATTAGGTCTATACCACTCAAGTTTTAGGACATTTAGCTCAAAGTATTTGGTGTTTGTAAATATGACTAAGTTTTTAGAGATCAATTTTTGAAAGAATACATCATATGGTTCCCCTAAAGGAGTGATTTTTTTCTTAATAGGCATGGTAATGTTTTTGATAGGTTGGGAGTTTTGAAGTTGTTGATATTTTTGTGGTGGAGTGATATTAGATGGTATGGGTGCTAGAATTTTATTCCCTTTATTAGTTTTATAGGGGATGTTAGAATGAAGGCCATATCTAGTGGAAGGGAGACTTGGTTGATTTGTAAAATATGTTTACTAGTGGTAAGGTGAAATTGATGTTGAATGTTTTGGAATTCCATAGCTAGAGAGGTATCTTGATCTTGGAAGGATGGATTTGTGAAGTTTGATGGACTTGAATCTACTGGGTTTGTGAACAAATGTGAATTTGATGTAGTTTAGCTCAAGTTTGGGAATGGGTTAGATGTAGAACCAAATGGTTGATTTTGATGAATTTGGAAAGGTTGGTTTTGATGGTTGTAGGAGTTGAAAGGTTGATTTTATTGGAAGGTATTTGGGTTTGAATAAATTTGGGTCTGATTTGTGAATGGATTTTGGTTCAAATATATATTTGAAAGTGGTGTTGAAGGTGAATAAAAAAATTTATCTAGATTGATGCTAAGGTTGGAACTACATGGATTGGTAAATGCATTTTGATATATGATTGGTGAATTTTCATTTTTGGATGGTGTGGCACTTGTAAAATAATTTAAAGAATTTTTACTATCAAAGGTAAAAAAAATTATTCAATATTGTCCCTAAAGTAAAATTTTGATGTTGATCTCTAGGTAAACATGAATAAGCATTCAAGTTTGAAATTGTTTGGTTATGGTTTGAGTTAAATTGGTTGGTTAGGAAACTTGAATGACTATTCAAGTTTGGATTTGATCGATTGATGGATGAGGATGAATACATATTCAAACTCAGATTTGGGTTTGTTGGATGATTGATTTGATGTTGATTAAAATATGTGTTTGAATAAAATTTGGTTGGATAGAATCCTAAATGAAGACAAGGATTATTTAAATTTGGATTTGTGACCAAATTTTTCAAGGGATGGTTCCATATATCCATGATTATTTCAATGGATGACACTAATAATGAAAGACTTAACTAAAAAAAATACTTGAAATTAGACTCTAGCAAAGCAAAATACCAAAGTGACTAAAAGTTTGATTACTAACTAAATGATTTTGAGATTTTATAGAGAAAGTTGTGTTTTTTAGGATAACATTTAAACTCAATTTTTTTTTTGTAAACAAATATTTTATAGCATATGGTAGACACAAGGAAACAATAAACAAATTTCCATTCTAAACAATCAAGAAAATTTGCACATAAAGGGTGAAAATTATTATGAATGGTCATGAACAAATATTGGGCATTCCATTGTCACTTAATAATTTGTGCTCTTAGTTGTGACCTAATATTTCAAGTCACTAGCCATGGAGGATACTACCATTCCCATGGCCCACTGAGTCTTGTTTCAAGGGTGTGTAGAAAGTTATTTCTCAGAGATAACTACAAATTGATGCACTAAAGTCAAATGAAAAAAAGGGTTATCCTAGGATTAACATTTTAACAAGATTATATAAGGGGAAACTATTGGAAAAAAATGATAAATTGGATGCACACTATTAGGTCTTGTCCCAACGTTCCCAACATAGTCATAGGGGTCTTAGTGTGTTGATAATTGGCGATATCATATTTTGAGTTAGCTATTGAAATATTGGGTATTGGAGTATTAAATACACTCACATCATGATGTTCTTAGAACACACAACTGCTTAGGCAATTAAAATAATTGTATCTTGATTTATATATCCTACTGGTAAACAAGGTTTGGCCTACCATGTGGTGATGAAATCTGTGGTTGATAGAGCCCTTATAAAAAAATAAAGAATTAACACTTGTTTTTTATTTCCAATTATCATCACCAACATGATGCCAAGGAAATATAATACACAATATCAACTAGGTAACATATAAGTTACAAGATTATTTTTTATTTCTAAATATTGTCAACAATATGATGGCAAGGAAAGAGCATACACAACCTTTTCAACAAAAGAAGAATATAAAAAGTAGTAAATAGATTTATCCCATATAAAATAAAGTGTGATTTATTTACTAATAATGTAAAAGACTAAAAATTGAAAAATGTTATTGAAAACAAATGAAATATTTGGTTAGATTCTTTGCTTTTTGAAATTGTCTTTTGCCAGCATCGTGAAAACAAATAGTTATAAAGTTTAAACTTGTTTGTATTCTATTAAATATAAAAAAAATTAGATAAAACCAATAAAAATAAAGAGGAAACAACTCTTTTAGATTTATCTCACATATACACTATCAGAGAGAAAGGTGAAATTGTTAGTTAGTCAAAAACATAAAACTAAACAAAAGATAGAAAGGATGATACAAATTTGATTCATTGAATTCATTAAAGTATAAAAAATGTAAATGTTTTTACATGTTTATTTTATTCATTTTAATACCTTTGTTTTGGAAAAAACAATAGTTCAAACAGATACCTAAGTCAAAAGTTATGGCCTCTGAAAGATGGCCACTCAAAATGCAAATGAATTTGTTGCTAACTTTAACAATTTCACAACTCACTTTGAAAAATTCACTTATCACTTTCAAAAATTCATTGTTTCAAAACAAAAATGTTTTTAACCTATAAACAAAACAAAAAACATATAAATGTAGGAAAAAGGGACAATTTCTCTGTTAGGGTCTATAATTTCACTGCTAAAGCTCCTGAATTTGTTGTTATGTAAAGAAACATACACAACCAAATAAAAAAAAGTGAAATAAACTTTTAGGTCACACCATAACTAAAATAAGCAATATTAAATGAAAAATTCAAGCATAAATAATAAAAACCAAAATATAAATGCTATCTAAGTGTAAAAGATGATGATAAAAAATATTAAAGAGACATGGGTGAAGTCCCACTAGGTATGATAGAATTGTATGAAATAAATTTAAATATGAAAATAAAGTAATATAATCACAATATAATATAAAATTCAACTATGCTATAGAAATAAATAAATAAAATTGTTAAGCATGGGATATACTGAGAGGGGGGGTGAATTAGTATATCTTATATCTTATAAAACTTTACTTTAATCAAATTCCACTTAATCAAACATTCAAGATATGCAATAAAATTGAAACAATAAACACCACACAAGATAGAGAGAGACACCAGATATAACATGGAAACCCAATGTGGGAAAAACCATGGAAAACAATCTCAAGTATATGAATGAGCACCAACCCAAAAAATATTCATAAGTACCAACTTGAAGGAGCACCAACCCCTTTGCTGAGCACCAACCCAGCAACTATTCATGAGCACCAACCCACAAGAGCACCAACCCCTTTGTTGAGCACCAACCCAACAACAATTCATGAGCACCAACCCATAGGAGCACCAACCCCTTTGCTGAACACCAACCCAACAACTATTCGTGAGCAACCCACAGGAGCACCAACCCCTTTGCCGAGCACCAACCCAACAAAAATTCATGAGTACCAACCCACAGGATCACCAACCCCTTTACCGAGCACCAACCCACAAGAGCACCAACCCCTTTTGTGTATACCACACAACTATCTCTCAATGTTACTATCTCAATAAATGATAATTCATTACAACATCTCTTTCCTCTCTCTCACCTTTGCTCTTCTAAGCTAGATATAACAAATATATATCATATTCTTCTCTCTCAAATGATCTTCTAAGCTAGATATTACAATATCAAATGAACCTCTCTCTTTCATATTACAAATGGCTTCTCAAGCCTTTATTTATAGCTTTCCAAATGACCTTTGGCATTCCCCCTTTGTGACCCTTCAATCCTCATGGAAAATGGTGCCAAACTTGTATGACCCTTCATATCCTTGCCTTTGAAAAGTCATGTGGTGACCCTTCATGATCAAAAACATCCTTCCCTCTTTTGTCCTTATCTTGGTGACTTTTTGTATTCCTCAAAGTGTCCCTTCATGAGAAATTGTGCCCTTCCTCTTTTGTCTTCACTTGGTGACTCTTAGAATTCCCCAAGATGACTCTTCATGGGAAAATGCATCCCATCCTTCTTTTGTCTTTATCCCATGGCTCTTTGACTTCTCCATGGGCCTTTCTTTTGTCTCATATGTAGCCAAAAATATATTCATTAATATTAAATAAATATGAACTCACATTAGCCAAGATATATCTATTACAAGCATCATTAAATGCAATGAGGCCTTTATCACCAATAATGCTAGACCTTTGACATCAATGACAATATTTCCAACAATCTCCCCCTTTGTCATTGATGGCAACCTCAATCCTAAAACTGCCACATCCTATCACATGCACATACTATCATCTAAAACATACAGTAACTCCCCCTTGCTATAGAAACATGTACCTATTCCTTATACCTATTTTTGCACCTGTACTTATACCTATTATTCTCCCCCTTTGACATCAATGGCAAAGGTCCTACCTAGAGTTAACACTTAGCTCCCCCTCAACTGATGTTGAACATCAATGGAAGGAAGTAATATAAATTAATCCCAACTCCTCTTGCACATCTTTGAATGTATCCTTTGATCGTGTCTTTGAGAAGATATCTAACAATACATACACATTGTTCCCTATCCTTTGAGCATCTGTAATCAATTGATTTGAATCTTTTCTTCTAATCTCACAACCTTCAGCATGAAACTTTAACGTGTATCCTTGATCACATATTTGACTAACACTCAATAGATTATGCTTAAGAACTTTTACATATAAAACATTCTTAGTCTTAGTTCTACCATAATACAAACTCAAAGTACCTTTTCTAGCTATTCTAGCAGTGGTTTTATCTTTGAATCTCACTGTGCCACCATTGATCTTCTTTAGAGTTATGAACTTACTTTTATCTCCTATCATATGCCTCAAACATCCGCTATCAATTAACCATGGCTGATCTTTATTTCTTACATACAAAGCTATCTGAACCATCATAGAATCTTCAGGTTGTTTCTTCTACAATGAACATGTCTGAACCTTCTTCTTGATGAATGGAGCTTTGAAACTCTGATCCTTCTTGTTAATGAATGGAGCTTTGAAACTCTAATCCTTCTTGACTGAATCAAACACACTTCTACAATACCAAGCTATGTGTTTAAAGTTGTTGCACTTGTAGCATACTATGGTCTCTTCATCAAAGCTTGATACAGGAGAAAAAGAGTTGTGGCTTCTGCTTGACTCTACTTGACTTTCCTTCTCCTTATTTTTGAAATTGTTAGCTCTTTTTCTACATTCTAATTTCTTGTGATCGTATCCATTACAATAAAAACAATAGCCATAAAAATAAGACCTAGCTATATATCTCTGACCTAATTGCCTTTTGTAGCTTTGTTCCCTCCAACCTTCACTATTTGAAATGTCCTCTGTATTATTCACTTCTCCCCTTTTTGTTTCCTCTTTTGTAAGAGATTCAACATAACTCTTTTTCATTTCAAATTTGATCCTTGTCTTATCTGAATTTGCTTTTTGACTTTCCAATATCTTATTCAATATGTTAGTGTTATCCTCAAATTTTGAGTCACTAACTACTTTATCATTGAATGCTTTCTTAATATCTTCTTTTAAAGAGGCAATTTCAATAACATACCTTTCACATTCTTTTCTTGCTATTTCCAACTATGCTCTTAGGTCTTCTTCATTATTCTTGGCTTCTTCAAAGTGTGCTTGTAGATCTTCAATTATTTCCTTTGACTCCTGTTCATTTTTTTTGATCTGGCACTTTAATCTTTTATTCTTCTTCTCAATAGCTTTTAACTCTTCTAGGGCACAAATGAGTTATCCTTCCATATTCAATTCAGCTTCCTCCTCTTTTTCTTCTTGATCATCTTCATGTATGGCCATGAATAGAATCTCTTCTTCTTCTGAATCGCTGACTCCACTATCTTTGACTGAGCTAGGATCCTTAGAATATAGGATCTTCTTCTCGAATCCCTTCTTGGATTTGCCTTTAAAATTCTTCTTATATGTAGGCTTTTCTTCTTCATCATCATTACCCTTATTTGGGCATATATCTAAAAAAATTCTAATCTTTCCACAATTAAAACATTTAAAAGGTAATTTTTCTTGATATTTACATGTTCCCCTTTTCGGCTTGCAAATGAAAAGTGCTTTGTTGCCATCTTCATCATCACTGGAACTATCACTTGATTCTTGAATCTTAGCTTTCTCTTTCTTTGATGCCTTGAAAGCCACTTCTCTCTTTGAGGTTTTATCTTGTTATATCCACATCTCATATGCCATGATAATACCATGAAGCTCATCCATCTTTACCTTGGCTAAATTCTTCATCTCCTCAATTGCCAAAACCTTTGCATCATATCTCATTAATATAGATCTAAAAACCTTTTGCACCACTGTTGACTCATCCAATGTTTCTCCAAGACCTTGAATCTAATTTATGATTTGATCAACTCGCAAAAGATAACTTGCTATTTCTTCTTCCATCTTCAAACTTTCAAACTGCCTTCTAAAAGTCTGAAGCTTAGCTTGCTGAACCTTTCCATCACCTTTGTAAATATTCTCAAGTTTTACCCAAGTTTCATGAAAAAATTTACATTACATAACTTTAACAAATTTATATTCACATAAACCACATAAAATAGCATTACATTCACTTTCCTTCTTTTCTATTGGAGTAATTATAGATGTATGTGGCTCTTCGTATTCCTCTGCCACTACTTTTTATATGTCAAATCCAAGGGCCATCAAATAAGTCCTCATTTTATGCTCTAAAAAGCATAATTCATCCCATCAAACAAAGGTACCTTATTTGTAGAAAATCCTTCCTGTGACCCAACCATCGTGATTTCCCGATCTACCTTCAAGCTGTAAAACTTTTCAAAAAGGAACCTACTCTGATACCAATTGTTAAGCATGGGATATAATGAGAGGGGGGGTGAATCATTATATCATATATCTCATAAAACTTTCCCTTAATCAAATTCAACTTAATCAAACATTAAAGATATGCAATAAAATTGAACAATAAACACCACACAAGATAGAAAGAGACACCAGATATAACGTGAAAACCCAATGTGGAAAAAACTATGGAGAACAATCTCAAGTATATGAATGAGCACCAATCCAAACAATATTCACAAGCACCAACTTATAGGAACACCAACCCCTTTGTTAAGCACCAACCCACAGGAGCACCAACCCAACAATAATTCATGAGCACCAACCCACATGAGCACCAACCCCTTTACCGAGAACCAACCTAGAAACTATTCATGAGCACCAACCCATAGGAGCACCAACCCCTTTGCTGAGCACCAACCCAACAATAATTCATGAGTACCAACCCACAAGATCACCAATCCCTTTGCCGAGCACCAACCCAACAACAATTCGTGAGCACCAACCCATAATAACACCAACCCCTTTTGTGTATACCACACAACTATCTCTTAATGTTGCTATCTCAACAAATGATAGCTC